>CM052196.1:17390019-17503064 GCA_028455805.1 Lasioglossum figueresi
ACAGTCGATTTTCGTTTTCTTTTTTTTTCTTATGCTGGCACACTCGTCCCGAACATATGTTCACAGTTTCAGCTATATAGCATTTTTTGTTTGTTTGTGAGAAGCATAAAGGTTAGAAGTGTTTTGTGTGTTCGGCGATTTTCTGCTGTCGAAAAAAATGGATCAAAGAATTTGCATCAAATTTTGTGTAAAAAATGGAATTAAGTGCTCCAAAACACTTGAAAGGTTGGCAGTGGCATACGGTGAGTGTACTCTGAGTAAAAAAAATGTTTATAAGTGGTACAAGCTCTTCCAAGAAGGCCGGGAAGATGTTAATGACGAAGCTCGCCCTGGACGTCCCAGCACGTGAACAACTGATGAAAACGTTGAAGAAGCGAAGAAAATATTGTTGGGGAATCGTCGAATTACCATTAGAGAAGTTGCTGATGATGTCGGCATCTCGTTTGGTTCGTGCCAAGCAATTTTAACGGATGGTTTGGGATTTTGATTCATGGATTTTGCATCACGATAATGCACCTGCTCACGCATCGTTGCTTGTGAGTAATTTTTTGGCCAGAAACAACACCACAATAATGCTTCAGCCACCATATTCACCGGGTTTGGCCCCCTGCGACTTTTTCCTGTTCCCAAAACTGAAGAGACCCATGAAAGGACGGAGATTTGTAACGATCGAGGAGATAAAGACTGCATCGCTGGAAGAGCTCAAAGCTATACCAAAAAGTGCTTATCAGAAGTGCTTCGAGGATTGAAAAAAACGCTGGCACGAGTGTATTATATATGGGACAACATAAATATTGATGAATAAATAAATATTTTTTCATAAAAATAAAAAGTTACTTTACTTTTTGATCACACCTCGTATAATTTCAGTGATCGTGAAAGAAAACAATCACTTTGACTGTTCCTCGTTAAGTTAAATAAATATAGTATTTATTAAATATTTTATAGTTACTGTAATATGTATATATTAGTAATATTTGTTCGATGAGAATTTCGCGTCGACATTGCACGTGGTTCGAAAGTCGTAGCAAAGTGTCACTAAATTCTTCGATCCAGAGCACTGTGCGTCGTCGTTCGCGCGATTGTTCGAATCGTCGCGACGGTATTGCGACGATTGACACATTGAAAGCGGAAATGTCGGCTGTAATCTCAGCTGCGTGACTTATAAACTGTGGGAGCTGGTCAGATTTTCCCACTGGACATGAGAAACCAATGCGATAGGTGCCCATATGCAAAGTATCAACGTTAACGATGTTAGTTATCGTTTGTGACAGTATAGATAAATAAAAAAAGTCCTGCAATTGTGAAATAGGCTTCGTTTTCAAGAAAACAAATTCTTATATTTCCGGCAATTTTTTAAAATCACTTGTCCCATACACCAACATTTTATGCACTCGCGGAGTTCACTCCGATAGGGAAAATGTACCTATTACTGCGGGTGTACATTCTGCAAGAATACTATTTTGCCCTGAATAAATTTGTACAATTCAATGAGAATGTATTCTCGTTGACGAGGCAAACAAAATTGTCAGTCAGTCTAATATTTTTATAAGCGATTCTCCTTTCGGTTCTCCTCGAAAAAATTAATTAGGGTAAATGTACCTATTACTGTGTGTGTACATTCTGCTGCCGTATTTATGCTGTAACCACAAAATAAACAAAACATGTGTTTTATGCGTGCATCATAATAAAAATAAATAAATATTTTTTACCCTATGAATGCTTTAATTTATTCTCCATCACGAGATAATGACAGCATTGTTAGAAAACGACACTCCATACATAGAAAAGAGAAAAATTTGATCGAGAAACTCATCCCCAATGACAAATATGCTAATTTCTCCATAGGGGTCCGAACGGACCCGGTCTTCGCCGTGCGAGAATTAACGAACTAAAATCTACAAAGAGGTTCAGATATTTCTGAAATAATGCTATTTCCTCGATAATGGAATAACACACACACACACACACAATGAGGGTTGCATCAGAAGTAGTTACAACGAACGAACAGGTGTACAATTTATCGACTGTTAAATGAATGTCGTAACGTATAAAACACTAATTGAGTAGATTAAGACCCATAAGATTTGTAGGACCAAATTCTACAATTTCAATAGGATAATGCATTCGTTTATAAACGGTCAATAATGAAAGTATTCTTTAGGTCCGAAAATATGTACTTGCCTAATTTGCAAGACCCTCTAATTGAATTTATAGAGAGAACTGTTGTTCGGGACACTTACAGGCTCTCAAGCTGCTACACAATATTTTAATACCATTGAAGAATGAAAGGAACGCGTTATTTAACGCAAATAAGACAGACTATCAGAAAGAATAATGAAAAAGTCGCGTGAATAACTTTCGAATAGAATGCTGGAACTTACAAAAGATTAAATAATACCAAGATATATTAATAACTGTAGACGTTATTCATTTTTTATATGCTTAAAATAGGTTTAAGTTTAGCTTTGAAGTTTATGATAACCGCGGCTACTTCAAAAACTTATAAATCCAATTTATCCATATTTTGTGATTCATTCTACAGTTTGTACGGGGTGGGCTGGGTCATTCCTTGCAAAAACGGACACTTCTAGCGGTAAAACTTCGGATTTTTTGTTCGAATTTAAATATGTTGTAGTATTTAGTGACGTATGAACGAATCTCAAAGGATTTTTCGATATCTTAATGATTGTTGATTTTACGGACTTGTAAAAAAAATCATATGTCTAGAACTTTTTAATAGGTTACAGTGAAAACATAAGAGTATCTCCCAAAAATGTTATTTGAAAAAAATGTTTTTTCACCATTTAAAACAATTTGGGCCATTTTTAAAAAAAAATGTTTAAAAGGGGACTTTTTAAAAAAGAAATTTACACTAACATTCATTATAAAATGATTCTTATATATATCCGCTTACAATCCTCGTAATAAATATATATTTTCTGTAACCATTTTTGATTAACAGTTTAAATTTTGTTGCCTTTAAACAAAATTTTAAATTGTTCATTTGTTACTTATTTAGTAGTTTTTTCAGATAATTTAAATCACCGTTGTCTTTAGTTATAAATAGACTGCGGATTTTATGCATTTACGACAAAAATGATTACGTACAATTTAAAACAGTGGACATGTTAAAAATATTTAACGACATCCACATATTAGTTTCAGCTTAATAGGATAATTAAAAGAAGAATACAATTTTTATTTGTCTCCTGTGTCCAGCAAATCAATGCAAATATTTTTTATTTTGCATAAAGATCCGCAGTCTAGATATAAATTTCTCTGTATTTTTTTTAAATATTCATAATATGAAGAATAACTGTATTAATTATAACAATTGCAAGATAAATGGTGAAAAAAAAACCTTTTTTTTCACTACAAGTTCCCAAAAACTCATTTTCATAGGTCTGATAATGATTTAGTAATTCATGAAACAGAAAATTATTTGCTCTTTATAAAACTGAGGAAAATATTTTGGAAACATGTGTCCTTCAGAAACACCTCCCAACCTTTTGTAGTATCGTGGCCCTCACGATCTCTTACCATTCTCATATCGTACTGTACTCTATTTGTTTATGCATATTAATTGTACTGTTTTCTTACCGTTACACATGACTTTACAATTATTTTTTAGGTACAAACCAGCACTATGGGACGCTACACAGGGAAAAAGTGTCGCCTTTTGACAATGTTGTGGCTCACTGCTCTATTTTTCTTAGTAGAAATAGTAGTAGGTTATGTAACTAACTCGATGGCTTTAATTGCTGACAGTTTTCACATGCTGTCGGATGTAGCAGCATTGGTCGTTGCATTTCTTTCCGTAAAGGTAAGTCATTTATTTGATTAATGTTGATGTTCTTCATCTCTGTCCGAAGCAGAGTCGTCAGGTGAGGGGTGGGAGCACGAATTGAGGGGAAAAAGTTACTCTCTCCTTCTCTGAAGGGCCGCGGCGGAGGGCAGGGATGGGCATTTTTGTCTCAATTGAGACGACACCGTCCCACAGTGGGCTAGATCGAAGATTTTAGTGACATTTTACCAAGAAATGAACTTTCTTATATCGATGTCTAATCGATTGGTATGTATTGTCTTTCGAATATCCACTGACCTCAAAAATGTAAGAATTAATAAAACTAAATGCAAATTGTAGTTGTACCGAACATTTAAAGTTGAACCTTTTAAAATCTGCGATCGACACCCGGAAAATGTCCTATCTTATTCGCGATATTTTGACAATTCTGTTTAACCTATCATCTCCATTTTTTTCTACAGTAAACAGCATTATTCTACATTAAGAAATTATAATTGCAGTTACATTTATTATATGCAATGTATTTAATATGTAATGTCGAATATAGAAAAAAAAATGTTAAAATTTTTATAATTGATAAGGAATATCTTTTGACACCCAAGGGAACACACGTTGGGACCAACCGCAATGTGTTCATGACACTTTCCTTTACGTAATGTATAAAAATCACGTCCCACTTCGTCCACCTCTCTAAGTTATTACCGTTTAAAGTTAGTAATGTCCTGTTATTTCACATGCGTTCGATAGCCACCATCGGTACTCTGCGGAATATTAAGACATTTTTTCTACTAACAAGTTCAATAAAAAAAAGTATTATACGTTGTTTATTTATTTATTATTATAAAGATTTGAAATTATACAAAACCTGAAAATTTGAAGAACAGCAACAACTTAAAACATACTTTATACTTTACATTCTATTATTAACGACTGACCCACGCATATCAACAATAAAATTAACAGCATATAAAAGGAAAAGAAAATTATTCGATTCTGAAGCTATGCAGTTATTTAATAAGTACTGCATAAGTGTACGTATACATATAAATAGAGAAAATTTTGCAGATAAAGTTATTGTACTCTAACACTTCTGAAAAGAATGCTTGTTCTTTGACACTTTCAAGTGTTTTTTCACTCGAGTGTCAACTGTTTCCCCCTTAAAACAAAGAAATAACAAAATAGCATTCAGTTGGAATAGAACCATTGTGTTGCATAGTAGACTGCTCATTCGAAACATTTTTTCCGAAGTCTAGTTGTTCCGTGTTATTCTGTATAATATTCGTTTTATAGTTTATATTTAATGTTTATATTGATTGGAGTACTGTTAAGTGTTTTCTGTATCGGATTAATTTTATTGTGATTTCTTTAAGTGTTTTTTATATTTAATAATGGAGGCTTTCCGTACGAATGGAGACCTGTATTTTACATTACGAAATTTGTCTTAAGACATAAGTAACTATGAATTCTTCCATAAAAAAATATGTGAATTTTTTTATACGTTATTAAATAGATAGAATTTTTTAATATTATGCTGTGCAAAACGCACTCTGATATCTCTAATAGTTCAGAAGTTATACTAAAATGTCACTACAATCTTCGATCCAGCCCACTGTGCGTCCTCGCCATAGCATCCAGTGTCCCCCACCAACATCCGTCGTTATCATGGAGGAGGGACGTGCTTAGTCCGTCGCAAACAGTGCCAGTAGCGCCAGATCGAGGAAATCGAGGGGAATATAGTTTACCCCCTCTCCGATGACCAGATTAATACGTAACTAGTCTACGGTCTTAAAAGAGACCGCGCAGCCTGTCCCTCACAGATTTAATTGAGATTTTACAGAGTTATACATCTCGTTCCCCTGATTACGAAAATACCCCATTATAGGGGAAGACACTCAATAGTTTTCGAGATATTTGCAATTAAAGTTTCATAATCGTAAAATGTCAGTTTAGTTCAATTTCCAACCAATAATTGGTGTTGTGTGGCGTAGCGTAGCCCAGGTTCGAATCCCTTCGTGGTAATTTAAAAAAAAAAATTTTTTATATGTAATACATTTTCATTGTTAAATAAATTTTAAATAAAGTATTTTTATTCGCTTAGGGGCTAATTGAAAATGATAATTATTATTTTATAGAAGAAGCACTAGATCTATTACTACATACACAAAAGATAATTACTGTATTTTGGGGGGAGCAGGAGTTTGAGGGGCTCCTACCGTGCTCAGCCCTTTTTTTTGTTTAATTTATAACGGCGATGGGGAAAATGCACTTACACACATACTGCGGGACTCGCCAGTGCACTACCCACTAAAAACCCCACCGCACAGGGGACTTGCAACCCCATCTCCTCACTTCGTCCAGCGAGAATAGTCGTAGGGTCCCGCTATCCGCAATATCGCCTACGACCATCCCGACGCGTCGTCGCCAGGGCAAACTTTCTCAACAGATATACTCAGTTCCGATACCGTGCTCATCCCTGACGTAGGGCATAGCGTCGTAGAAGGGGAAGGTCTAGGTTAGGTGAGGACACAACTTGTGTCACACAAGTCTTAATCTGGCGACTCTGATCTGAAGGGACTATGTTAGTGTGACGATCATCGAATTAGATCATTTTCGAACATTTTTTTCAGACAAACTATAGCACTTACCAATTTAATATCTTCTGAGTTTATTGAATGATATTTTTTAGAGTATATTCAAATTTTTCAAGTAAATACAATTTACTTCTCGAAAGCTACCCGAAAAATTGTGTGGAAAAAAAGTATCGTACATAGAATCATATATCCCTAGAAAGCTTGATTTTATTATGATTCTTCGACGAAAGTATCAGGCCGATGATTGATTTGATCAATAGTCACAGAAACATTTACATAGTAGTGTATATTTTGCAAAATTGTTGTCTGCAACTTTTATATTGATTCCTGCTCTTGTATATGTTACAGATGTCGCCAAAGAAATGGTCTAAAAATACATTTGGTTGGGCCAGAGCCGAAGTTTTAGGTGCTTTGGTAAATGCTGTCTTTTTAGTCGCATTGTGTTTTAGTATTACCGTCGAAGCATGTAAGAGATTTATTGAAATAGAAGAAATACATGAACCTAAATTACTTGTAGCAGTCGGTGCACTTGGGTTACTAGTGAATGTAATTGGACTGTGTTTATTTCATGGTAAGTATATAGAGATTGTTACATGTGTGCATTCTCCTCCCATTCAGTCTTTTCCGAGATCATGCTAGGTCACTGTGCGACCAAAATGTTCATAACTTGTGGATCAATGTACAGGGTGTTAAGAAATGTTTGGTCTCGGCAAGCATAGGCGTATTCTACATCTTCGGATCGATGGAGATCTGTAAAAAAAAGTTGCCGCAGAATTGTCCTTGACCTTGAATTTCAAGGTCAAATTTTTTTTTATTGTATTGTATTCTACGCATCATGAGGATAAAAAGTGTCAAAGGAACTATGGGTCAAAACTCAACCGTTCTCATAAAAAATAATAGTAGAGTTATTACTAATGAAGCATGCAGTTACTATTGTTGTTTATTTGTTGTTTATCGGAAATCTAACATAATCAATCATAATCAATATTATCTTCTAAGTCTTGAAAGATGTTCATCTTCTATTTCTTCTTCTTAGCCAAAAAACCGATTCATTCTGATTAATATTTCTTAATAGCCGAGCTTGACAGCCAGCTTCAATATGGCCACCATTGTTTTGCAGACAGGTCTCTAATCTGTTCCGAATATTGTTTATAACTCGCTGATGTAAATTTGGTATACTTCGTAAATGTTGGAAGGCGTTCTCTATTCGAATTTTCAAGTCTTCCACAGTTCTTATTTCGTGCCCCGATTTATATATCTGTTCCTTTACCGCTCCCCATAAGAAAAAGTCTAATGGATTTAGATCGGGCGATCTTGGAGGCCATATAATTGGCGCAGGTCTTCGACCAATCCATTTGGATCCAAACATTTGATTTAAAAAGTCTCGAACCGGCCGACTAAAGTGTGGTGGTGCTCCATCGTGCATAAAATAAGTAAAACGACGCCTCTCACGCGGTATAATAAGACGCAGATCGGTCAACAATCGTGAATGTTTTTGGCGAAACGGTTGAGTTTTGACCCATAGTTCCTTTGACACTTTTTTTATCCTCATGATGCGTAGAATACAATACAATAAAAAGAAATTTGACCTTGAAATTCAAGGTCAAGGACAATTTTGCGGCAATTTTTTTTTACAGATCTCCATCGATCCGAAGATGTAGAATACGCCTATGCTTGCCGAGACCAAACATTTCTGAACACCCTGTACCGATTGTCCATCAGGAGATGGCAGCGATTTTGACAGTGGGGTGCAGGGGAATCTGGGAGGCATCACTCTTGACGCCACACTGCGGATCTCACTCTTACCCTTAGGTTCAGGCGGGAATGCTCAGCATCACAACATCGCTCTGTTTTAGTCACATTACAGTAATGTCCCATTCTAAGTCTGGCGGAGAAGACCGCTCTATATATGTCACTTCGCCTACCCACTCCATTGGGGGGCATACCCCGCTGGGGGCCAAGAAGCTCGAGTTGCCTCGGTTGCCGAGAAGTGTAAACCACTACTAATCCAATTACAAAACTTCTTTATTTTTCATTATTTTTTATGGGACTTTCACCAACTTATTTATGGAATTTTTCTTATTAAAATCACACTAAACGCGATATAATTCCAACTGAATTTAGTGGTTTAATTGATGGTATGGAGTATAGGTTTCGCACTCCAAATTCACCCTTTTGTAGGTCAATTTCAACCTTTTTCAAATCAATTTCACCTTTTTAGAAATCAATTTGAACCTTTTGCAAATTTTCACATTGATTTGCAAAAGGGTGGATTTGGAGTAGAAAACCTGTGAAAGATTGAAATTCATTTGCAAAGGGTGGATTTGGAGTGCAAAACCTGTGAAAGGTTGAAATTCATTTGCAAAGGGTGGATTTGGGGTGCAAAACCTGTGAAAGATTGAATTTGATTTGCAAAAGGTTGACATGGATTTGCAAAAGCTTGCAAATGGTTGAGTTTGATTTGCAAAACTTGTAAAAGGTTGAAATTGATTTGCAAAAAGGTGAATATGGAGTGCAAAGTCTGTAATTTTAGGATATAAAAGAAGATAGCGAGTGAAAAAGAAAGAGGAACAGCGACCGTGAGGGTCCGCAAAAATTTAAAACTTATTGTATTGTTTAAAATACTAATGCGATGCTAAATTTTGTATTTTTAGTTTTCTTCTCATACGACCTTTCTCGAGATATTTGCCACATTTTTCTGATTAAAATGAATTGTTTAAAAACCTTCAACAGGGTATAGCTCCGTTAATTTACAAAATTGTAGTCTAATTCTTTGAAAACAAATTTTCGAGATGTTAGCACATTGCTGAACGGTTACCAGTATACTCGTGTATTCATATTCCAATATTGCTCACACGAAGAAGCTGTGAGCAAAACTTGATAGCAATATAGGTATTTTTAAGAGCATTTTAGGTATTCTTAGTTATCTTATAGTTCAAGCTAAAAATATTAAAATACAAAGCTTTGATCTTGTATTCAAATGAAGAACAGTTTCTCACTACACAAGCTGTTTTTGACTTCAAATCGTCAGTCAGCAAAGTGTTAAGTTGTTTATTTAAAAATATGCTATATATTGCATATGTTAAATATGTGATAAATTATAAATTATGCTTCACATGTACAGTAAATATGGGTCGAATTGTATCTTGCTTGATGTCATTTTAATCAGAAAAATGCCACAAATATATTGGTAAAATTTCATTAAAAATAAGTAAAAAATGAAGAAGTTTTTGTATTGCACTAGTATTGTCTCGCCAATACGCTATTTTTTGTTGCGCCTTCGGCCGCGCGGTGCGTGTTTACATGCTGTCCTTTTCTACGTTCGGCGTGGTCGACGAAGCCACAAAAAGATAGTGTCCAGTTCCGATCTATGTCGTAGCCTAGAACGAAGAATTGACTTAGAATGGGACATTACTGTAATACGTGCATTTGCTGTCTTTGTCAAGCCATTCACCCAATAACAGAAGACGTGTAGCGCGGAGTAGGGAATATCACCTGGTCCCTACAAGTTCGTCACTACCATCTCCTGATGGGCGATTAGTACTGTTTCATTGCTCCATATAACTCAAATATTCGTATTTAAAGATGTCTCTAGTATAACTTGTTCAATTCTCACAACGCTTCTCTCAGCATACAGTCCCGAAATGAAACGATTTTTCCTCATTGTACAATCAATTCTTTCTGTATGCCTGTATCATTAAATGTTAATTTAGATACCATTCATTCCTTTCTTTGAAGTCATAATGTAATAAACATGTAACTTCCGCGAAGCATGATGGTTACGTTTTTAGCTGCGTATGATTTAGTATGATCTTGGATAAATGTGTGCAATGATCTATGGAATATGATCCTATTTTTAAAAAAATGAGTTGACTTCCTCCTACTTTAAAATTCCCCGTTTCGTTCGATCGATTCTTTTCGTATCTTTTCCATTTTCGATAAAACATAATCAGTCACTTTACACAAATCACTCTGTACAATACTGTACATATTACATGTGTGTTGTGGGTTGGGTGGGTAGTTAACGAAGTAAATATAAACTGTTTAATTTTTACAAATTGAAATAATATTCTACATCCATTTGTTTCTCATATCAACAAGAACCAATAACACTGTCCAACAGTATTTTGCTTTAACCAATTCTTGTAGAGTTTTATATTATACAGGATGGCTCACCAGATATTACCACCTTGATTTTCGTCATTATTATTATTCGTAGCGAAGAATGTTTATATAAGGTTGAATGGTTTCGAGAGATGCATACTTTGATGTTGTGAGATTTTTGTAGGTGGACGCGTAGAATAGATATGAAGATGAGAGTGATATGGGTGTTTTTCCTACACCAATCGACGAAGCTTCATATTCTCTACAAAAAAGTATTCCTATTAATATCGAAAAACCATTAGTTAAGGAGATATTTTATTTTTAGTGTTGTTACGAAATCACAATTTTCTTGATAATGTCACGAATTCAAATATCTTATGGTCATTTTTACATGATTTGTCATTGCATATTCGACAAAGAATGTGGCTCCAACAGGATGGTTATCCTGCACATTATGAAAGAATAACAAGAAATGCATTAAATCAAATATTTTGGAATCGTTAGATAGAATGAGGTGGTCCCATTCATTTTCCAGCAAGATCACCTGATTTAACACCTCTCGACTTTTTTTATGGGGTCACTTGAAAAATAAAGTATACGCTGAGGCTCCAACTACAATTGTTGATATGAAAGATCGTATCATCGCTAAATGCAATAACATACCACCAGTTTTATTACATAATATAAAACAATCATTACTTTCTCGATTGAGAAAATGTCGTGATGTAAACGGTCACATTGAATCTTTCCTGTGAATAAAATCATTACAACATTATTAAGAGAGTCGTGACAACAACACTAAAATTGAAATATTTCCTTAACTAATGGTTTTTCGATATTAACACATTACCGACCGGTAATTATTGCATAATTTTGAAAAATCTATGGTACATACATGGCTAAATACTTTTTAATGGAACCTTCAATAGCAACAGCAATTTTCATTGTGAACTAACAAGTCACCCTCAATAATATCATCTAATAGTTTCATTTAAGATTGCAATGTAAACGAAAATTTCTATGCTTTCTTTGGTACAGCACAATTATTGAAAATTCTGGTAATAGGCTTCCGGTAGGGAAAGTGTTCATAGGTACATACTGTTTTGTAGAGAATATGAAGCTTCATCTCTTCTACACGTCCACCTACAAAAATCTCACAACATCAAAGTATGCATCTCTCGAAACCATTCAACCTTATAAAAACATTCTTCGCTACGTATAATAATAATGACGAAAATCGAGGTGGTAATATCTGGTGAACCACCCTGTATACTCTCTACAGTAGTATATAATAGAGTAGAGTAGAATATTATAACTGGACTGCGGAACTTTATCCATTTATGTAGAATTTGGTTAGGTGAAATATAAAAAAGTAACAGATTTTAATAATTCAAGAATGTGTGTGTCGTAACGTAGTTTTTAACACTAGGTTTACAGGACCTGTTAAAATGGCGGGTTCTAATATTCTTAATTTGTGATTATTAAGATTGTAAAGGTGCTTCCCTGAAGAATTATTTACCAAATTTATTTCTTGGGGTATATACTATTGCAAAAATGGCCAAAAATTTGGATAGACACATTTTTGTTATGTTTATAAAATAGTGTGAAATAGTTATTTCTAGACCTCAGTAAACCTAGTGTTAATGTAACAAAGTCGTTAAGGGATGAAATCAATTTTTATGTCATTCCTGCTTCCCACAATCAATGCAAAACATTTTTATTTTGCATAAAGATCCGCAGTCTAATCATAACACTGTGACACAGAAAACAAGTTTAGTTCGAAACTTTCAAACGTTATTTGTTATTACGTCAAAGTTATGAAGAATATTTTAATTTGATTTTTTTACAGAACATGGCCATTCGCATGCACATTCACACGGTATATCTCGAAGTCATAACAGGCTTAGCTCTTTCGTTGGAACAGACGACAACGAAAATGACGAAACTTACAGACCTTCAACACCTCAGGTGAAAAGGACACATCATGGTCATACGCATGACGCCAGTCAAATGAATATGCGTGGTGTATTTCTTCATGTACTTTCCGATGCCTTAGGATCTGTTATTGTAATCGTATCTGCTTTAATTGTTTGGTTGACAAAATGGGAGTACAGGTAATCAATTTTTGTTATAAACATTAAATACTTTACGAATATTGAATACATTGAACGTTCTTTTTGTGTGGCATTTCATGAAAAAAAAAGGCCGGGGTTTGGTAACATAAGAAAATGTAATTTCGAATTTTTTGCGATATATCAATATGGTACAAACACTAAAATTGTTTACAATTCAAACAATCGAATGCATGAGGTTGATTTATCGCATTATTTTGAATGACAGATATCATGTAAGTGTAACTCACCAACTGTTAAAATTCATTTGAGTTTGATTTTTCATATAGACATTTAAAGACTCGCTATTCTCTGAAAAATAATTAACTATAAACGAAACTCAATCTGCTTAAAATAACCCGCAACTGTTCAATCATAGTCAGAAAAATATTTGGGTATTCGTATATATTTCAAGTAAACTTATAAAGAACAAATAAAATGCACGTTCCGTCGATTTCATATAATTATCAGCACAAGGGGAAATAGTTAGTTAATACAAGGAAACAAGAGAATTCTGATTCGTCTACGAGTTAAACTTGTAAGACTCAAACAAGAATTTTCCAATAAGCCTAGTAAACATGTTAGAAATAATTACCTTCTTTCAATAATTAATATTGACACTATAATTTTTTTAATATACTACCTAGAACGCATTACTTCCAATGCAGTCTTCTCATTGGAAAAAAATTCCATGTGATATCTAATACTGTGGTGCTCAAGGTAGTTCGGAACCCACCTTAACACTAGATTTATGGGAGCCCTTCAAAATGACGGGTTCTAATATTCTCAATTTGCAATTATTAAGATTGTAAAGATGCTTCCCTGAGGAATTATTTACCAAATTTATTTCTTTGGGTATATATTATTGGAAAAATGGCCAAAAATTTGGATAGACACATGCTTGTTATGTTTTTAAAATAATGTAAAATAGTTATTTCTCGAGATCTGTAAACCTAGTGTTAATAAACTGTAGGTCCCGCGTCGTTAATAACCATAGCAGTTGATGCTACGTAAAACAAATAAAAAAAAACTTACGAGACGACCATCTCAATTTTTTGGTTTAATATGTAGTCAGATAATTCATCATCAAACTTGACCTGAAGTGGCCATGTTTTTACGACTGCTTTAATGTCGTATTTCTATTCTTACATTTTCATGATGCACTCAGCACTACGCAGATGTTCATAAGAAAAAAATAGTCCCTTGACACACTGATTCTTTGACCATTTCTCACGCACACGCGACTGCACTCGTTCGTCAAGTAAAAAACCCGTAATGGCTACGTTTCACAGCGAGCAATTGACAGCAGAACAAATAATTCCGACGAAATGTAAAGGAACGGAGAAACTCTTTCTATCCCACACTATGTGGTTCATTTCGTCTTTTTGTATTAACACATTCTGAACGAGAAACAGTGATCTCAATAATTGTGTTTATGTGATCATTATTTATTTTGAAAGACAAACGATTCTTGCGAATCATCTTCTACATTAGTCAGTTTTCCGTGTAAACATGTGAAGTCAAAGTTATAAATAAAGTACAAGTGGTACATTTTGCAATAATCCACCTATCTGCTAACTCTAGTTGACAGTTAGATGATCTTTCTTGCATGGACATGTATGCATAGTATTGTTATAATAAAAGAAGGAGAAACAAAAATTTAAAAAAGATGAAGATGGGGTTCGCATAGGGGGTTTCAACCCCTGTTTCTTAATAGTATGTGCACGTCCATAAGTATTTGGACAGTTAGTGAAATCTAATCAAGAGTTTCTAATTTCGTATATATTATATTAATAAAATGCATATATTAAGATACATATAATAGACGTGTAAATATCATAACAATGCAATAACTAAAATTGGATGAGAAAACGGAAAGGTTCTTGAGATGTGTGTGGGCATTGTATATTTTATTTTTATATTCTATGTTAATTGTTGAAACATCTTAGTCACAGAATTCTTTAACTGCAACTCGAGTGATTAAGCAAAAAGTGGCTTCTAATTTCTGACTGCTAGACAATTCGATTTGAGGATTGGTGGTTGCAGTTGAAAAATTATACTTAAAATCGCATTGTAATACACTGTTATTCTTTAATATAATTATATTCTAATCGCAATAGGAAATATTCTAAACAGTAGTGCAAATACAGAAGTGTCCAAATACTTATGGACGGTAGTATACACGACATAAAATTTATATACTATAAGTTTTATGACTTGTCGGTTGACTAGTATCTAAATTATATAATACAAAAGTCCAACTTTCATTTTTCAACCTTTAATATTTCAGAAACAGAGCTTCGACTTTAAAAATGGTAAAAGAATTTCTGATTTGTATTTGCATGAAGATTACGCATGTCCCAGGATACCCCATATTTTTCGGGCACTCTGTATATGTATTACAATCTTTTTTTTTCAAATAATTGTTCTATCTGTATTATGTAGCTTGCGAATGTCATTTCACTTAGTATTTATATAAGATTTTTATTATTTACAGATTTTACATTGATCCAGCTCTTTCACTTCTGTTAGTTATTCTCATTCTACGGTCAGTGTGGCCGTTACTGCAAGAATCTGCGTTGATTCTTTTGCAAACGGTACCAACACATATTCAGGTAACATTATGTCAACTAATGTAATACGTATGCAATACGTTTTAGAGTGATTTAAATTAAGCAACCATTGGAATTTCAAAAGAAAAATTGTAATATCTCCTTATCATAATTCAATTTATATTTCTATATATGTGAGGAACATAGTAACCATGTTAGATAATATCCTTATATTAAGCATTTAAGCTTTTAACTTAAATATCAAAATATTTCATAAGAAACGGGAAGTATAAAATAACTGTTATTTTTCAGAACTTATTTGCTATGGTAGGAGATATTACATGATGTAAGTAGTTACTCTGCAGGTCAAAACAAAATGATTAATTTACGCCCTTATTGAATCCGAAATTTGGAGGTCTGAAATGCATAATGAATACCAATCTATCTTCTTTTCACAATAATTTTAGTGTGAAAAGAATCAACATGTTAAAAACATTTTATTAATTTGAAAAAATTAGAAAATTTTATATTACTGTAAAAAAAATTTTTAAATGACTCATTTAATAGTCGGACTACGAATCTTTATGCAAAATAAAAATTATCTGCGTCGATTGCAAGACATAGAAACCAAATAGACTGTTATTTCTTCCCTTAATAATTTTAATAGATAAGAAATCATATATTGTCATCGTAAATTTTCAAAATTTTCCTACAATTTAGAATTTCATTTATTCAATTTTGCTATAAATGCATAAAGATCTGCAGTCCAGTAATAGTAATTTAATACACAGCTGAGTGTCTCAGCTGAAAATATAATAGCCGATTATTTCGAAGCTGTCGAAGGTATAACACGGTTTTTATTAAATACAAATTACACGGTACAATTATTTTAAAGCAAGAATCTAAAAAAATTAGAACCTATGAAAAGCTTATTTTCTTGTGCCATTTAATTTCCATTTAAAAACTGTTTTGTAGCTTGAATAGTTTCAAAATAATCGATTTTTATGCACTTAGTCAGGATACACTCTATAATAAAGTTCTTAATACGAATACAATTAAAATCTATTTGAATTTGTTACTGCAGGTTGATGCTATTCAACAACGTTTACTCGAAAACATTGATGGTGTTTTGGCTGTACACGAGTTTCACGTATGGCAATTAGCTGGTGATCGAATAATCGCTTCAGCGCACATCAGATGCAGAAATTTATCAGAATATATGAAAATTGCGGAGCAAGTTAAAGAATTTTTTCACAACGAGGGCATACATTCTACTACGATACAGCCAGAATTTATTGATGTAAGTAGAATATTTTTGTTCTAATTAAAGTTTCTAATTGTTTTTGTACGAAATTTTGTAAAACTACCAAGTAAAATCATAAACTAAACTATCATCACCAACAATTATTATCTAAAGAAAATTTGTAACATTCCAGTATCAATCTAATAGTGAAATTAAGGAAACACCAACAGAAGATTGTGTACTAGACTGTCCAAAAACTGATAAACCTTGTAATCATGCAACATGCTGTGGTCCTTCTAAACAGGTATGCATTCTCAATTATAATTAGACTGTGGATCTTTATGCATTTATGAAGAAGTTGGTTAAATGAAATATAAAACGGTAAGAGATTAGTAAAATTTAAGAATATTGTTATGTTGTTTTCAATGTAACAAAGTTATTAAGGGATGAAATAAATTTTTATTTCAGTCCTACTTCCCACAATCAATGCAGAACATTTTTATTTTGCATAAAGATCCGCAGTCTAATTATAATACATGTTCTTTCATAATAATTTAACCCCGACCCTCTCCCTTCTGCAGCATCCCTCGAAGAAAGAGACAAGCTTCCGTTCCCCCCTGTTCTAAATGCCTTGGGCAATGCTTAGAAGCCATTAGTTCAGATTCGAGTACGATGATAGGTACATATTTAACCCCAGACTATGGAGGTTGATTGTACACGACACATCAATATCGGTCGTTTGTATAATTGACAATACCACTCTTGATATCTACTTCATCTTCCTAAATATCCACATCTTGTACTTGTGTTTGATTTTCTCCATTCCTTTCGCTTAATTTTCACGTTGTTTCTTCTATATCTTTTACCGTATGTAGAGTCTTTAACTCATTTCAAAACTCCTTACATAGCTCGTCCTCTCTTTGTTTGAGTTTTACGCAGTTATACTTCCTTCATTATTTTCTCTTTTATTTTGTACATAAACTCTGCTGCTCTAGGATCTTATAATTTACGACAGCTATGGCCACTTGACCTTTTTTCTGTTCATCCGATTCAAATGATATTCTTCTCAAAAATTTTCATGACCCTTTGATTACATGAATAAAAAAAAACGGTAAAAAAAGTTTGGGAACCGCTGGTCTAGTGATAACTATTACATATTCTTGATATATTGGATATGTAAATGACAAAGCCACTATAATATAAATAGGTGCCTAATTAATTTGTATTGTTCTGCAGGGTCGTGAAACTCCTTCGCCTGGAGAAACACCATACATGTGCAGACAACGCAATAGCCTTGCACGTTCAACTGGATCTATGAGAGGAGCAGAACAACAAGAGGTCAATGAAATGGAACGCGGACATTTACTATCTCTGCCCGCCTCGCATAATTCCGTCCAACTTCCACATTCTCAAGTTAATACACCAGTTGTCTAAGTTATCAATCGTATTATCCATACCTACCTCTATAACAAAATCTGCGGCGCGTTACAATGTTATTATAAAAATTCAATAAACTGATATACGTATGTATGTTTCTTTATTTTAGTAACATTAAAGCTGAAGACAAATCTTTATAAATCTCGTCTATGACAAAATCACAGAAACATAAGTTATTACACACTAATATATTAAATGTATTATTTATATAAAGAGTTACTATTTGTATTTGTGTTTACTATAAAATACTGTAATGGCTTCACATTTATCCTTCCTTCTCGACAATCCTTTACAGGGCATATTACACATTCATATTTATAGCATTGTTGATAAATTGTAAGACTGAAATTTTGTACATTCATCATTTACATTTTAATTCGAAAAATTGTATTTTATTTATAATTTCATATTTTAAACGAATATATCAAATTACAACATAATCATAGAGCAATAAAACATTTTGGAAGATCTGAAACAAAATACGTGTATATTTACTCGAGAAGCGTATGAGTGTTAAAACACGATTTTTTGAAAATTATTTTTACATTTTGTAAATATGACAAGACATTTCATTTTATTGAAATTTTCTGTCAATATCTCTAATTGTTCTTCAAATATTTTATGAAAAAGAAAATTCTTGTACTGTTTCTCACTCGTTCTTATGAGTGATTTCAAATAGTACCAATTGAACACTATCGTCCATAAGTATTTGACCACCTTCAGTGTATCGAAAATATACAAAATATATTTAAAATAAGGCATCCCAATGTAAGTTTTGCCACAGTATTTCTTTTATACACTCATATAAAAGTAATAATTAATAATACAGATAATATTCGACATCAATTATTGACATTGTGAATAAAAAGATAATTAAAAAAATTGTATATAATAGTAAATACTACCACAATTCATATTTAGCACGTCAAAAAAATGGGACTGCGAGCAGTGGATTTTGCACGATTTTCACGCGCATGCGCGATAATTTAAAAAGAGTAAGTGTGGCTAAATTGGAGTACCTTGGCCACCCCGCCAATTCTCGCAAAATTGTTACGCTTTGATTTTGAAATATGAATCTATAACATGTGTATGTTGTATTAATATGTAATATGTATGCACATATAATATATGAACTTCTGAACTCTTCCGGTACTTTTCTGCCAGTAATAGTGGTAATAGTTCTCGCCCCTTTCCCCACAAACTTAGGACGTAGATACCAGAGAGGATATGAGAGTGCTCACGCCCGGGTCTAACTTGCCACCACTTTTTGGTACGCTCACGCTTGGGGCAATCTTACCCTAAGGGATTAGTTATTACCAATCCCTTTATTGTCTTGGGGATTTTGCACCACTGTGCGACGTATGTACGATAGCTTAGCGGCTATCAACACGTGCTATGAAACATTGGTCGTGCAAATTATTCGGCGATCCAAAGCGAGGTTATTTTTGAGAAAGCTGTTTTTAGCGCGTCCATTTCATAATGTCGGTGATTTAAAAATTACTTTACAGTCAACACGTATTATCCGAGAAAGTTCCGACTTCCAGCTCAATAGTAATGACCTGTCATAAATCTCTCCATAGAGAACAGCCTTGGGATCGGCTCATAAACAAATCAACCCTATCATTGGGTCTGCCTATCTTGGTTATGGAAACAAGATACATGGGAAAAGATAGTACATCCATCCCAGATATCACTGACGTCCATTGGACGTCCGTTTTTTGTCCGTCGATGTCCGTTGCGGAGGTCCTTTCGGACTTCCCAAGTATCATAGCATAGGACACATTTATATATTATTAAAAATATATATATTATTTTTTTATATTTATAAAATATTATTAATATTTTTATATATATATATATATATATATATATATATATATACATATATTATTATTCAGCAAGTCTAATAAATTCATTTTTATTCCAGACGAGTAGATTCAATTGAATGAGGATTCGAATATGAAGTAGATATGCAAGAATAGCCATGATCTACAAAACGCATTTTTTAAATTTTCAATATAGGCCCACATAAAAAAGTTGAAAATGCAACTTTTAGTCTTTTGTTTACAATTCCGATCAATTGCAATTTTTGAGACGATTTCTTTTCACATCCTGTAGTAAACTAACTGCTCTAGCTATCCAAAAAAGTTCAAATCGTGTAGTACAATATTAAAAAAGTTATTGTCTTTTTTAGAGCGGCCGAATATTATTGCGCGCCACTGTATAGTATAAAACATATAATAAAAATAAATATAACACTAATGTAATTTATATTAGAAATCTATAGATATCTAATATAGATATATAGATATATAGATATATAGATATATTGTCCATAGTTATATTTTCATGTACACAAAAAGTAGGGTAAGTATTTAATCTTTTTAACTTACTTCTCATCAACGAATTTTTTAACAACTGGTGGTAAAAATAAGAATAAGGTATTACAATAATGATATCATTAGTTTTGTTCACAAAAGTCGATTTTTTGCAAATCTGTCTTATTTCCTAACTCTTATATCTACCGCTTATATCTACTTATTTAACATACACTCCGCGACAAAACTATAAGACACTTGCGATTTTAGCCAATTATTAACCCAAAGAATCAACTAAAGTGCATACAACAATTTTTTTCTATTAGTAATGTGTTGTGCCACCTTTATTTGTTTATAATTTGAATTGAAATCCGCTCTACCGTCCAGGCTAGGATTTTGTGTGAGGGCAGCACTATACCGGAGGCATCGAAAACCCGGGCGTGAGCACTCATTTCCTCTCTGTAGACACGTCCCTGCATTTGTTCGCGCATGCACGTGAAAACCATGCAAAATTCCAGCACTGTCTCAGCAGTCAGCTGGGTCAGCACCACTCAGCCACTGATATATATAGTATATATATATATATAGTATATATACAGTGCACACTCAGCACTGTGTTTACCAAATCTATGTAAGTTTAAGTCTACGATCAAATTGAAAATGCGCGTAAACTGGTACAAAAGTTAATAACATTTACCGGCGTCGTATTGATACATTAACATTTACCGGCGTCGTGTTGATACATTAACATTTATGAGTGGTCTCAGTGAGGTTAAAATACAAAAATGTTAGAAGCAGAAAATATAGGTGATCTAGTTCACAAATTGATTCTTTCTCTGTGTGGAGATCAAAAGACAGGTATTGTTGCACATTCTTATTTACAATAAATGATAAATTCCATTTAAAAAACACAATAAAAGTAAATATAACAAAATCATTTTTCCAATACATTGTAAATCATCTTTCGTGATGGTAGTCCTAACCTACCTTAACCTTAAAAGGTTAATAAGCAATTGAATAATATCTAACCAAATATTTTTAATGCTAGCAATAATATTATATAGAATTGTTATTTTTTCTTATCTAATTAGATACATATATCGCTAGAATAATTAGATGTTACTATCACTAGAATAATTAGATGTTACTATCACTGTTAATACAACAACAAACAAGACTATTTATTTTGTGATACAGATGTCAAAATTGTTCAATGCAAATTAATAATTGCTTTGACATATACCTGTAGCACTTTTACAATATTAAGTGAATAATTTTTTAAGGTAACATTGCTTTAAGTCATTACAAATATATCATTGTTTGCTATTATTATCATATGTTTATAGTATTTAATATTTATTTAATTTCACCATCATTAGCACAAAATATGAAGTATATTATTACTTCTTTAAGTACTTTTACATAGGTTCTTCAGTTATACACAATCTGTATTGTTTATTGGTGCATAAATTATTTCAAATTTTTCAGTAAATCGTGATTAAACCATAAATCTTTATGTAAATTCTCATTGTCAAGTATATGTACAAATATATCATTGTTTACTATTACTTATCACAAGAATAAAAAGTACAGTAATGTCCCATTCTAATTCAATTCTTGGTACTGTGTAATAATGAAATTTCTTAATTTTATACTTATTTTTAATGCAATTTTACCAATATATTTGCAACATTTTTCTGATTAAATTGACACCAAACAAGATACAATTTGACCCATTATTTACTGTACATGTAAAGCACATAACTTACAATTTATCATATACTTAATATGTGCTATATATAACATATGTTTAAATAAACAACTTAACATCTCGAAAATTAATATTCTCAAGAAATTAGACTAAAACTTTGCAAATTAACGGAGTTACAGCCTGTTAGAGGCTTTTTAAATGATTTTTTAAATGATTCATTTTAATAAGAAAAATGTGTTAAATATCTTGAGAAAGGTTATATAAGAAGAAATTTGAAAATAAAAAAGTTAGCATCGCATTGGTATTTTAAACAATACAATAAGCTTTGAATTTTTTCCAACCGTCACGGTTGCTGTTTATCTTTCTTTTTCACTCACTATTCTCTTCTATGTTCTAAAGTTACTCCATATCGTCAATTAAACCACTAAATATAGTTGAAATTATATTGTCTTTAGTGTGGTTTTAATTTAAAAAATGCCACAAATAAGTTAGTGAAAGTATCATAAAAAAATAATGAGAAATAAAGAAGTTTTGTAATTAGATTACATTCACGCCAGCATGTTTACACTGCTCTTCGACTGAGGCAGCTCGAGTTTCTATGCTCCTCGCGGTGTGTGCCCCCCAGTGGAATGGATAGGCAAAGTGACATAGCGCGGTCTCCTCTGTTAGACTTACAAGGGTTACGTGTTAGAAAGGGACATTTGTACTTCAGATTTTTGTAAAAACGAAGGGTTGTTTCAAATTACACCAACTTCCCGCATTAGTATAATATAATTACTATAGTAGAATATATACTATATTAGAATAATGTAATATAACATATTATATAGTAATTTACCCTCGCGTTGTTCGAAGGTGTACTGTACATACAAATAAAAAATTCTCCTTTATAATGCACAAACATTTTCGACAGTATGCCTAATTTTTTATTTCACATATTGTTTTTAGAAGTAGTAAGAAAATGGATGCGTTTTGCTCTCGAAGTTTTATCATCGTCACAAGGAATAGAAACGCTACAAGAAGATGAAGTTACTATAGCAAACCAAATAAGAGATAAATTATCACGCAGTGATACAATACAATTTGACAAATTATTTAATGAGTTGAAGGATGGGGTACGCTACATATTTTATGTAATATATGTTTGTCCAATATACAAGTTTTGTTGGTCAATTCCGGATGAATATACCTATTTTACCCACTCTATGAATTAAATTATATTATCTCGCAATTATTTAAGATATCGTGAAGTCTTCCTACATGTTTGATTACTTGCATCTAAGGAATATTTTTGGTACAATCGGGCAGAGAGTATTAAAAAGCAGAAATTACTTTTTTGTTTGGTGCTTAGTTTTCTATGACTTACTGATCCTACTTCCTGCAGACACTAAGCACACGAACTGGACGAATTGTCAAATTTGATTTTCTCAAAAATAATAGAATTTTGACATAGTTTTACATATTGAATTATCTTCCGTTTGATATCATCATCCCGTATATGAATGTATACAAATTTTGCACTCCAAATTCACCCATTTACAAATCAAATACACCCTTTTGCAAATCAAATTCAACTTTTTGCAAATAAGGTATTTTTAAGTAGGTTTTTGTAAAAGAAATCGAATTAAATGTAAATTAATTGTTAAGAAATTCAAAATTTTATTTATTGCAAAGATGTACATCAAATACTTATTTCAAAGTAATTACCAATTCATTAATTTTGTAATGTATGAAAACAGTGTCTAGATATGTATATTCATTGTAGGCATTTCCTGATTAAAAAATTTTTTTAAATGGAAGTACATATGTATTTATTGAAGCGTATTGAGTATTGAGTTTTTTATGTTTTCCTCGCAGTAATGACACCATTCATGCATGTGTCTAATGTCACACAGAACTTCGCTGTGCCCTCCTGTCCATGGTGACTTCTGATCTCAGGGGAGATGCTTTCAAGTGTAATTAATTTTAAATATTCTTAATGGTTGAAATTAGTTTGCAAAAGGGTGAAATTGATTTGCAAAAAGGTAAAATTAATTTGCAAAAAGGTAAAATTAATTTGCGAAAGGGTAAATTTGGAGTGCAAAACCTGTACTTTTTACACATCAATAGGAATAAGCATTAACATTTGAATGGAAAACTTAATTTAAAAAGTACAGCTTCGTAATGTATTTTTTTAAACAAATGAAAATCTCTATGGTTGATTTGGAACTATCAGTATTCTAGCTTTTAATTTTGAGAGATCTAATCTATTCCTTTAATTTTGGAGACTGTTTTTACTTTACCCTTTTTATGTCTGATCATGCTTAGACCTTATTTTATATTTATATTTTTACTTTTTAGCTGTTAAAACATAGAACCCAGTTTCTAGTGTTCTTAATAAATATGTCAGAAACTGGCGATCATCCGAAGAAAAGAATATTTTCAGGTCCTGACTTAAAGCTTGGTTTAACCACGGCTTATGCATCTTCTAGTGGTATGTAATATTAAATATCAGATGATTGCATAAGTTTGTGCCCGATTTTTATAAATGTCGAAAATTGTACTGCACAGCGTAGTGTAAAAAAAATTATATAGACGCCATTCTATACTAATTGTAGAAAAGAATCTACAATTAGAATTTTAAAATCTATAATTAGATTCTACAATTAGAAAAAAAGAATGGTGACTATATGTATAATTGATTAATGAAGCTGTATTCTTCAAAATTTAATCATTGAATTTTATTTCCAAATCGGGCATGAACTTATGCAATCATCTAATATTTGAAATCTCTACAATTACATGTCATTGTTTTATCTGTATCGACAACGCCAGAGGTGCATACACCACAGCAAATCGTATCTGTAAATAATACAGAGAAGAGTTCAAGGGATTTTCTAATGAGATCTACCAGAATACTTGGTGAAGAATATATTTCCGAAGATATACTAGTTCGGGACCTTATATACTCTTTCCAAGGCATAGAAGGGAAAATATTAAAGTTGGATTTGAATTATGGTTTTCAAATAGACCCTAAACTAAACATTGATAGACCCCGGAAACAATCTACATTGAGATTGAGTGAACTTGGGCATTTACACAATATAATACAGAAAGGTTTAGAGAGAATATCAGCTACTTCAAGTGGACAGGTGGCTGATAGTTTTGTTGCAGCATTGTACTCTAAATTATCAGAATATTATAGATTAATAGCTACTATACAAGAGGAAGTAAACAGGTATGTCATTTTATTAAGTCTTTCTACACGAGACTAGCTTCACCTTTTGAAGAATATATTCAAATACAAATCCCTGAATCAGCCTAGTACAGTAATGTCCCATTTTAAGTCAATTCTCGGTTCTGTGTTGTGACATAGATCGGAACAGGACACTATTTTTTTGTGGCTTCCTCGACCGTGCCGGACGTAGAAAAGGACAGCATGTAAACATGGACCGCGGGCCGAAGACGCAACAAAAAATAGCGTATCGGTGAGACAATACTAGTGCAATACTGAAACTTCTTTATTTTTTACTTACAGTAGCGGACAAAAGTTTAAGACGACTATCTTTTCAGTAGATTATCGCATTTTATTAGAAATACTATTTGTTCTTAACATTTACACATATATTCGCACTCTATCTACGAACAACCTAGACTCTTTCAAATCATAAACAGTGTTTGGCAGAATGAGCATGAAACTTTCAATACTGTATTTGCTGCGGACATTAATTTAAGACTTATTTATGAAAAAGGTATTTATGTTAATATAAGTGACAATAATTTCTTTAAAAGTAAATATTTTGTGGGGTAACCGTTATTTTTAATGACTACAGCACATCTCTGTGGCATTGAATCAATTAGCTTTACACATTGAAAATTGGAAATGAAAAGGTTAGCATCACATTGGTATTTTAAGCAATACAATAAGTTTTGAATTTTTGCGAACTGTCACGATCGCTGTTTCTCTTTCTTTTTCACTCGCTATCCTCTTCTACGTCCTAAACTTACTCCATGGCGGCAATTAAATCGCTAAATACAGTTGAAATTATATCGTGTTTAGTGTGATTTAAATCAGCAAAATGTCACAAATAAGTTGGTGAAAGCCCCATAAAATAATAATGAAAAATAAAGAAGTTTCATAATTGGATTAGTAGTGGTCCACACCGATATACCCGATCCGGTATCGGATTACGCGGCATGTTTACACTGCTCGGCGACCGAGGCAGCTCGAGCTTAAGGCCCCTCGCGGGGTATGTCCCCCAATGGAATGGGTAGGCGAAACAGTGCAGCCAGAACGGGAAAATCGATGAAAATAACGTATCCCCTCTCTGATGACCAAACACGATGCGCGACCAGTCTACGGTCTTAGTGGGGGCCGCCGGAGTGTGTTCAGGTAGTGGAAAGGGAAAAGGAGAAGAGGAATGCAATCCGTTTTGGATTGCATCTGGCTGCACCGAGGCGTAGGGACATGAATAGAGCCGTGTCCTCCGCCGGTCTTAGAATGGGACATTACTGTAGCCAGAAAACTTCCAATCGTGCAAAAACCCCGACCTGACATTTTCGGGTTCTTGCACACCGCTAATTATTATACATCATTTTATTATGATTTATAATTTATTCTGCTATATTACAGAGCACATTCACAATTAGGATTATATAAAGTTACTCTATCACATTTACACCTTTGGGCATACGAACCTTTAGAAACTTTAAAATGGTTGGCGAGTATGGTGAGTGCTTGTCAAGGCCAGAAAGGTGGTGCTCTTGCCTCTGCAGTATATGAATTTAGCAACTACGGAGATGCGGATGTGAAGAAGTTAATCAAGGAAATTTTGGAAAGTGTCTGTGATCCTCTATACAATATGTTGATAAAGTGGATTGCTGACGGTGAATTGGATGATCCGTACAGGGAATTTTTTATCGAGACTTGTGCTGATATTACTGGAGAGAGAATGTGGCATGAAAAGTATCGAGTTCGTAATAGCATGCTTCCATCTTTTATTTCCAAATCACAAGCTAAAAAGATTCTGGGTACAGGAAAGAGTATTAACTTCTTACGTGAAGTATGTAAAGATGTTACACCTTGGCAAGGCAAACACACAAACATGTTTAAAAATTTCACTGAAGAATACAAAGGTATCCGCAATAATCTACATCTCATGAAAGAAGTTGTTTTCTTAAATCTAGAAGTATGCGTTTCATTATCTCTAATATTTGTATTCTTTTTAGTTGATGTTCTTTTCGATATGGATCCAGACGGTCGATTACAAAATATGATGGATACAGCTTATAAAGCAACGTCAACCAGAGTAGTTGAAGTACTAACAAAGCAATACCACTTTATGGATCACTTACACGCCATTAAAGGATATCTTCTACTAGGACAAGGGCATTTTATTCAACATCTTATGCACTTGTTGGAGTAAGTAGGAGTATTTCCCAAGACATTTGCGATATTATTTGACAGGGAAGGCCACAAGTCCTGGAGAGCATTGAATATTTAATAACGTTTTTCAGTTTTATCATAAATATCGAGCAAAATCGTAATAAGTATTGTAAGAGAGAAAATCGAATTTTATTTAAATTTCTAAATTATATAACTTTAAGTTTATGCATTTTTAATCATTTAAATATTTACTCTGAAAGCAAGGTTAGGTTCGCTCTTAGTGCAACCGACCTGCCCCCTATAACAAGTACAGACCCTGCCCTCAATTTGGCCTCCATTTGACATGGAATTTTGGCACCAAACTTTGTCGTCAAATACCGAGCCTAGGGCGGAAACAGATAGATTCGTTGAATTTGATTTGTTTGTAATCAATATTTAAGCGTTAAAATAAATGTAGCCGTACATAAATTTTCTTTCCCCTTTTACAACATTTTTGGGGATAAAGACGTTTTAATCAGAGTAACTGTAAAGAGAATGATACGGCAAGGGATTAAGCTTACAATATCGTAGCATCGTACTATATGATATACCTTACGATATACCTTCTGATATATCCGTCCTTTCTGAACAGTAATTGTACAGGGTGTAAAGAAATGTTTGGTCTTGGCTGCCATAGGTGTATTCTACATCTTCGCATCGATAAAGATCTGTAATTGAAACGGTACCGCAAAATTGTCCTTTACCTTGAATTTCATGGTCATATTTGTTTTGATTGCATTGTATACTACCTTTATACCCATGATGATAGAATACAATTCAATAACAAAAAAAAATTTGACCTTGAATTTCAAGATCAAGGACAATTTGCGGCACCGTTTCAATTACAGATCTTCATCGATCCGAAGATGTGGAATACGCCTATGGCAGCTAAGACCAAACATTTCTTTATACCCTGTACATGTATATGTTTTTCCGATTTTTAGGCTGGAATTAGATAAACCTGCAAGCTCTCTATATCCACACAATATATCTTCGATTTTGGAAACGGGAATAAGGGCAACTAGTGCAAAAATAGATGACTTAGATTTAGATGGGAGACTCGATGTAAGATTGTTAGCGCCATCAGAAAATGAAACCGGCTGGGACGTTTTTATTCTTGATTATAATGTTGGTGGACCCATCGGAACGGTACGTTTCCTAATATTTCTATTAGGGTCATTCCACGCGAAAACGGACACCTTTTAGAGTAAAGTATCGAATTTTGTTCAAATTTTTGTTCAAATTTAAATATGTTGTAGTATTTAGTGATCTATGAGCGAATGTCAAAGGATTTTTAGATATCTTGAAAATTGTTGATTTTACAGACGCGTAAAAAAACGTGTCATCCTTTTTTCATTGAATCATAAGTCTATAACTATCAAACCGATGAAAATGAGTTTTTCGGAACTTGTAGTGAAAACATAAGAGTATCCACTAAAAATGTTGTCATATGAAAAAAAATGTTCTTTTCATCATTTATTTTGCAAATGTTTTGCACTTTTTTTTTAAATTGAATAAAAATGAGAATGTAGCCCCAAGTGTCTCCTTTACGGCACCTTTTTTTAAAAAGATGGACATTTGAAAACTAATGAAATTACAATTATTTAGATGGCCGAACATAGATGGCCAAATTCATTATAAAATGATTCTTTTATCCACTGATAAGTCTCGTAATAAATATATATTTCTTGAAATCATTTTTTAATTAATTGTTTAAATTTTGTTGTCTTAAAATAATATATAAAATTGTTCATTAGTAACTTATTTAGTAGTTTTTCAGATAATTTAAATCACCGTTGTCTTTAGTTATAAATAGACTGCGGATTTTATGCGTTTACGACAAAAATGGATACGTACAATTTAAAACAGTGAGCATGGTAAAAATATTTAACGACATCCATGTATTAGTTTCAGCTTAATAGGATAATTAAAAGAAGAATACAATTTCTATTTGGCTCCTGTGTCCAGCAATCAATGCAAATATTTTTTATTTTGCATAAAGATCCGCAATCTAGGTATAAATTTCTCTGTATTTCTTGAAATATTCATAATATGAAGAATGAATGTTTTCAAATGCGTCCGTTTTATGCAGTAAATTCTCAGCAACCTATTAAGTAAATATTTTATCTTATTTAAATCATTAATATTTTTAGATTCTGGAACCATATAGAGAAGTGTATCAGACTATATTTTTTGCACTGTGGAGAGCAAAAAGGATGGAATCTATATTGTGTGCAATTTGGAAACGCCAAATAACTTCAGCAAAAATGTTTCGTAAGATGCCGGAAGTACTGACAATTCAAACTCACATACATTTAATTACAAGTAGTATGGTTCATTTGGTTCATCAAATGCAGTATTTCTTTTTATTTGAGGTGAGACCGAAAATTATTAATTATTAACGACAAAAAGCTTGGGTTATATCTTTCAAATGCTTTTTAAAAAATGGTTTTTTCTATTAAACAATTAATATTATGCCTCAAATATTTTGCCATATGAAATAATGAAACGAAGCAGATAATTTAGAGATTTTAAAGATATTAATAAAACAATGTTTTAAGGTAATCGAATGTTCCTGGGATGCATTTGCAAAACAGCTTGGACAAGCAGTTTCGCTAGATGACATAATCACTGCACATACTTATTTCATCGACACAATAAGGCGTGGTACTTTCCTAGATGAAAAATCTCAAGTAAGTACTAAAATGAATGTATCTTTAGTACATGAAATATAAATGTAAATACAAATTATTTCATAACTTCTTGATCGACGCAATTTAAGAAATACTTGTAATGATACATGCTTTAGAACGTGAATGTAGGCTTTTGTCAAAATGGCTATTCGAAGCCAAAAGATGTTGGTATACCAACCACTTGATATATCACATAATATCCACGAAATTGCATAGGCAATTTCGAACTTGATGCACTATCTGAAGATCCACACTTAGTTCCTCAATTCTGTTAAAACTTCTTTAGTTATGAGTGTCACAAATTAAGGATCAATTTTTCTTTTAAATAAGAGAGAATAACTTAGACAATATTACAGATATCATCATGAGGTAAACAGAATTTTATACGTGAAATTATGAAATTTAATAAGGAAAATAATTCACTTTGGTGCGACTAAATGGTTATGAACAGGTGCCCATTAAACACAATTGTTTTGTCGGTCTGGTTTTCCAAGTGGACGAATGTAAGGGTGGCGGCACAAGTGTATGGTACAACTCCAAAATTTACACAGGGTCTAGATAAACTGAAAAAAACTTGTTAAATAATACCGGAAAAATATCAACTTGTCAAAATACATCGCCTTGGTTATTTTCAAATTTGAAAATCCAGTACATTATATCTCATTTAGAAGTTGTATTATACGTATAGGACTTTTTCAAATTAAATTTCTAGAATAAGAGGGGATAAAATAAATAACAATGCGATTATACATATGATGCGACCTGTTAACAAAAGACAGAATTATTGAATTAAGAATATTTTTTATCAGGAGTTGATGGATCATCTACGTTCGGTATATGGACCAATTCTGGATTTGCAGAATCTCGAAGAAACATTCCTGAAGGTTGCTACACGCGAATACAAAGCGAGATTAAATGAGACTAATACTACTTATTCGTCAAAACGACAAGATCCTGCAGACCAGACTGACGAAGAAGTGGCAAAACGTCAAGCTACCTTTGTAAAATATCTCAACACACTTTTTATTCAACTTAGATTGCTTTCAAGAACATATCAGGTAAATACTTTAATAGAAGTGCGCTTTATCGCGTGTTTAAATTTTATCTCGCGTCTCAGTACCATTTGTGGGCATAATGTCGAGCATTTTCTAACTTTTAAATTGTTTAATAATATTACGTAGTCTGCCCGGAAAGTATTCGACCTTGTGCTGTAGTGGGTGGAAGTATCATTCCTGGTTGATATCAATGGTGTCCCCTTCAAAGTATTGTCCGTTAGAAGCCACAACTTTCTTCTTAAGGACTGCGTCTCCTAGACAGACGACACTCGCGTGTGACTGCACACAGTCACCACAGTACACTGACACACCGCTAGACCACGTATACGTACGCAAAGATTGCAAGGGTCCGGAGATTCCACTCCTGATATCGTAATAATGCAAAGACGAGGTTCCTTATTAGTCAAAATCGGTAGATAAAAGATCAATCTAGGGGGCTATTTGCTTCAAAAGTCTTACTTTTACGTTTACGACGCGTAATTCTCATTATTCTGCAGCATGTCGCGGAGCCGCGAGTAGCAATAGAGAGGCGACGGTGCTGCCGCCTATCGTGGCTGTCGATATGCTACCGAATAATGAGAATTACGCGTCGTAAACGTAAAAGTAAGACTTTTGAGGCAAATAGCCCCCTAGATTGATCTTTTATCTACCGATTTTGACTAATAAGAAACCCCGTCTTTGCATTATTGAGAAATCAGAAGTGGAATCCCGGACCCTTGCAATCCTCGCGTACGTATACGTGGTCTAGCGGTGTGTGAGTGTACTGTGGTGATTGTGTGCAGTCACGCGCGAGTGTCGTCTGTCTAGGAGACGCAGTCCTTAAAATCATCTTTAGGGATAGCGAACAGCTACCTCGTCGTATTGTTTTATTGCTTCTACGTCCGCAAATTTTTGTCCTTTAAAAGGTTTTCTTCATTTTGGAGAACAACCAGAAGTCACAAAGAGCTGGATCAGGACTGTACGGAGGATCATAGTAATGGTTTCCGAACAAGAATGTCCAAGTTTATGGCAAAACTTAATGCATATCTATTGTTTCACACGTTCGGTCATTATAATACGCGACGCTCACTTGACTCGATGCTTACAAAACTGCGTATTTTCAAATGACGGCATGCAGAGATTTGTTGCATGGGCAGACCACTTATTACAAGGTCGCCTCAAATATAAACATGCGCTATCCGTCTTAGCCCACTTAGGAACGAAGATATAAGCACAGGTCGGATACTTTCTGGACAGACTACGTATTTTCCCTCTATCTTAACACATTACCGACTGGCGATTATTGCATAATTTTAAAAAATTTATGGTTCGTGGCCAATCATTTTTTAATGGAACCTACAATAGCAACAGCAATTTTTATTGTGAACCAACAAGTCACCCTCAATAACGTCATTCAATAGTTTCATTTAAGATTGCAATGTAAAAGAAAATGTCTATGCTTTCTTTTGGTACACCAAAATTATTAAAAATCCTATTAATAGGTTTCCGATAAGTAAAGTGTTAACAACAGCTGAGAACATCAAAATAGAACGTTGTATATTTGTTACAGGATAGAGTGAAGAAATTTCTCATAATGCTTGCGTCTGCTGAAGATGTTTCGCTACAATTATTAAGTGTACGGTTAGATTTTAACGAATACTATAAAAGTAAAGACAACCGTCTCGTCGTACCGCTGACATATCAACACCGGAGGTAAAACCACCAAATTATTTTGAGCTGTATGTAGATCTGTTCCAGTTTGTAATACGCGAAGTATTCGAAACTATTAATTATTTAAATTTCATAACAATTAATTTATATTAATTCGTTTATACGGAGATTTAACTCAAAGTACAACAATATATATTTGAAATGTGATAGCATATTCTTCAAGTATTCGATGATAATACTTTTGTACTATTCTAAGGAAAATAAATATGATAATTTCTATATTTTCATAATCTTTTTTTCTTATCAAATAATATTATATAAATTTAATTCTTATTTCAATGTGATGCACATAAATATTTGCAGGGCTCATTCTATATTCGTCGACTGCTAATATTAAAAAATCAGTAACAGTAAATGCTAATCATTAGACTGCTGATTTTTATGCAAAATAAAAATTGTCTGCATCGATTGCAATAAATAGATACCAAATTGAATGTTATTTCTTCCCATAATGATTTTAGTAGAGGAGAAATTATATATATTGGCATTTTCAATTTTTTAAATTTTCCAATAATCTTGAATTTCATCTTCACTATTTTGCTATAAATGCATAAAGATCAACAGCCTACTAATCATTAATCTCCCATTTGAAAGATTTGAAAGATACTCCGTTTGTCTCTCTTCTATGAAAATTATAGTAAAGTCCCATTCTAAGTCCGTTGAAGAAGACCGCTCTATGTCACTTCGGCTATCCATTCCACTGGTGGGGGGGGGGGGGGGGCATATCCTGCGAAGGGCGAAGAAGCTCGAGCTGCCTCGGTCGCCGAGCAGTGTAAATATGCCGCGTAATCCGATACCGGGTCGGGTATATCGGTGTGAGCCACTACTGATCTACTTACAAAATCTTATTTATTTTTCATTATTTTTGTATGGGACTTTCACCAACTTATCTGTGGCATTTTTATGATTAAGATCACACTAAAGACGACATAATTTCAACTGTATTTAGCGGTTTAATTGGCGCCATGGAGTAAGTTTATGACGTAGAAGAGGATAGCGAGTGAAAAAGAAAGAGAAACAATGACCGCGACGGTATGCATTAGTAAATCTTGCTAGAGACATAAAAACAAAGAATGTAGACTTAAAATCCCTTTATTACAAAATGATTATACAAAATATACCAAAGTGTAACATCATTTTCTGTACTTCCATACTTCTAATTTAATATGATTCAGCGGTCTTCCTAAAGACCTAAAGATCCTAAAGATGTGATAGAACCAAAACAATTTATGTAATGAAACAAAAACTGAAAAGTTATAATTTCTGGCATCAATTACTCTTCCGATTCTCTTGCATTTTGCTGATCCTAAGTAAAAATTCGGTACACACAATTTAACAATAATGTAGCGAAACGGAATTTTTAAGTCAGAACAAATAATTTCATCTTTCGAGTCCGAGTGACGCAGCAGTGAACATGTTACAGTACAAAATGTTTGCGAAATCTCTTCATTGCACATCGTAATTTATTAATTTTAGCTTGGCACCTTCGCATGCAGCTCGCATCCATATGCCCACTGCGTGTGCATCAGGACAAGGATATTTCAATTTCTGTAATATATTTTATTACGAACTTATTGAATTGATATAAATCACTATATGTTAGAAACAAATACAACACTGTACAGTATTCCTTTGGATGATGTGACTTTTTTATCCCCACTTAGGGAATAAAAAGGTTCTCTCTTGGGCGCTCAATCGCGCTATAAAGAAATACAATCCGAGCTCGGATATCAGTGAGACAATACTCATGCAATGATGAAACTTTCTTAATTTTAGTTATTTCATTACGAAACCTTTGCCAACGGATTCGTGAAATTTTTCTGATTAAAACAAGACCAAACACGATAAAATTGCGATTATATTTACTTGTTTAATAAGCGATGAAAGTTTTGAACGCAAAGAAGGACAGCATGTGGAAAGAAAGAGACCTGCAGAGTCGTAGCAGCCGGCATAGATCAAAAGTTCAGCGGTCAAAATTCACTTCCAGGCCTCGCATTTCGCTTTTTGGTGCTCGGAGAATGAGCGATGTAAACATGACAGTTCAAAGGCCCAGTGCCGCATTCTCTTTCAGGCCTAGCATATCGAGCTGTTTAAATTTAAAGACCTGCGAATTCGCTACCAGGCCTCGCATCATCTGAACTGTTTGAAGAACCAATCACTGAACAAGACGTTGTTAGTTTCATTTATAATTTCTTCATTTTTAATTCCACTTGTACGAAACTTTCATCAATAGATCTGTGAGATTTCCCTGGTTAAAAAAGACCAAACTCGACAGAGTTTCAATCATATTTATCGATATCACAGCGAGTTATTATCACACTTTAAATCAGTAAATATGGTCCGAATTATGCCGTATTTAGGCTCATCTTGATTAGAAAAATCTCACACATACGCTGGTAAAAGTTCTGTAAAAAAAGAATGAAAAATGAAAAACTTTCCTATTTGCATTCACATTGTAATCGATATGCAGCCTTTTGATCTATGCCGGCTGCCTCAACGCTCAGTTCCTCTTTGTCGTTTACACGTTGTCCTTCTCTATGTTCAGCACACGTCAAAGAAAGTAGTACCTCTACGCTTGTTGAAACTCCATACTCTATATTCCAGAGGTTGTCACATCATTGCGCAGGAATTTTATATGCTATTACGTTAAGAGATTATATATGTGTACATACTGCGTTTACACTGAAATATTCAGCAGCTTTGACGGCTGCACCAAATGCAGCAATGGGGTCCAGATTTTCGTTCAATGCTGTTGTCAAATTTAATTGTATCGCAGTTAAAACAGCTACAAAAATATGGTCACTTATACCAGGTACATCGAGTTCTTTTATTGCCTCATTTGCAGTAACTAATGTGTCTAACCACATGTTAGCGGTAATTTGTTTATTAGTCTCATATGTCGAAAATGCCTATAAATATCAAACTTTTAAAGCAATAGCGTTCATAGAACGACGATATTACATATCTTACCTTGGCAATATTATGAAAAAATAAGGAATAAAGTCCTCCTTGTATATCATCTATTGTTCTTTCAAAGATATGACTAATTTGCATAAATGCAATGCATGGATTTATACTCAATATTTTATTTTCCTAGAAAATTCATTTTATTGGTAGAACTTTATTATTTTTTATTTTACACGTTATACCGTATTATATACCTGGATGGCCTCTTTTAGAGCTTGAGCTCCATTTGTAAGATTTGTACCATAATCTCCTTTCCCATATTCTTGATCCAATCTGTTCAGTTGGTTTGTACATGTTATTACTGCTTCACATGCAGTTAATATAATCGACAAAAATTTTTTACCAGTTTCATGACACATCGATGGTCCTTGCAAATTTGTATTTATCGGGTTATCATTCTACACTAAAATTCCATTTATGTACTGTGTTTCAAAATAATTATATTTGGTAACTAAGATTCCATTACCTTACAATATATTCCTGGTGTACATAAATTTATTTTACCATGCTAGAAATCAATACAATACAATTACTAAAATATTAGAATAATTTATGAGGGGTCCATGCAAAAACGGACACTATTTGGTGTAAAATTTCGGATATTGTTCAAATTTAAATATATTGTAGTCTTTAGTGAACTATGCACGAATCACAAAGGAGTTTTCGATATCTTAAAAATGGTTGATTTTACAAACATGTAAAATAACGTATCACCCTTTTTTCATTGAATCATAAATCTAGAATTATCAAATCATTGAAAATGAGTTTTTGGGAAATTATAATGTAAACATAAGAGTATCTACTAAAAATGTTGTCATTTGAAAACAAATTTTTTTGCCATTTATTTTGCAATTGTTTTAACCAAATGCCGTGTTTCCATAGCGAACCACTTTTTAAAATTGAAAAAAATGAGGATTAAAAAGATGGACATTTGAAAATGACGAAATTAAAATTATTTGAACATTTTACTGTAATTCTTGAACCATGCGAGATATCGGGATGAAATTTGCACTAAAATTCATGATAAAATGATTCTTACCTACTGATAGTTATTGTTATAAATATATATTTTTTGTAATTATTTTATAATTATTTCTTAAAAATTTTTTGTTTTAAAATAAAATTTAAAATTGTTCATTTGTTACTTATTTAGTAGTTTTCCAGATAATTTAAATCACCCATGTTTTGCGATATAAATTTCTCTGTATTTCTTGAAATATTCATAGTATGAAGAATAAATGTCAAGAAATACAGAGAAATTTATAGCCAAAGACATCGGTGGTTTAAGTTATCTGAAAACTACTAAATAAATAACAAATAAGCAATTTTAAGTTTTATTTTAAAACAAAAAAATTTAAATAATTAATTAAAAAGTGATTATAAAAAATATATATTTATTACGAGAATTATCAGTGAATGAGAGAGAGAGAGAGAGAGAGAGAGAGAGAGAGAGAGAATCATTTTATAATGAATTTTATTGCACATTTCTTCCAGATATCTCTGATTGTTCAAGAGTTATAGTAAAATGTCACAATCCAGCCCACTGTGTTCGGCTGTCCGATTCACTTCAAATAATTTTAATTTCGTAAATTTTCAAATGCTCATCTTTTTAAAAAGAGGTCCGTAAAGAGAACATTTGGGGCTACATCCTCATTTTTATTCAATTTTTAAAAAAGTGGTCCGCTATGAACATTTTTTCAAATGACAACATTTTTAGTAGATACTCCCAAAAACGCATTATCATCGGTTTGATAGTTCTAGACTTATGATTCAATGAAAAAAGGGTGACACGTTTTTTTGACTGTAAAATCATTTTGCAAAATCAACAATTTTTAAGATATCTAAAATCCTTTGACATTGGTTCATAGATCACAGAAGACTACTGAACCTGAGATAATCTAATATATTACCTCTGTTATTCCCAATATATCTGAAGTTAGTATTCTTGGCCAAGCAGGTGCAGATGTTGGAAAGTCTAAATATTTAATTAAGCCGGACGTAAGTGATAAATTTAAAACACAAATGTCAAAACATTTGGTATCGGAGACTTTTAACAATGGTTTTATATATATTCTCTTTGCTTGTAAACCACACATTTCTATTTGCTTCAAAACTTCTAAAATAAAAGTATAGGTTCCCAAGTGTGTCGACCCTAAAAGATGAAGAGTTAACTTGAAAATATGATTTGTACAAGTAAATGATTACAATACAAAATGATTAATACCATAATTATTTATTAAAATTGCAATCTCCCGATTGATACAATATTTGGGTATACTTTCCTTGCATGTATCTCGAAACACAGAATTTAATAAACTTAGAAAAGGTTTCAACGTGTATTCAGTTAAATCTGAAACATTCATGTTAAATATAGTTTCTGTGAATCTTCCTTCATATTCTACAAATAAGTCTAACATTATTCAATTTTGTCAAAATCTATATACCTGTTTTCAAAAGTTGCAGTTTCTTGCTGCTAATAAGGTGATTACACAAGGAATATATTTCATCTACATGTTTCCCTTGTTCCGACATAGCGCCAGCTATTTTATACAAAAAATGTGTAGCCAAAAAACTTTGGTCCTCTGTGATAAGTTCAAAATTCATGGTTACTAAAACCATTTTGACGTTATATCCCTTTTCAGTCGCACGTAACTTTGCCCAAGTAAAGTTTATAGGATATGCAGCATAATTGGGTATAATTAACAATATTCCTGTAAACAAATATTTAAATACTTTGAAAATTATAATTCACATTCAATTTGTAAAGCTTAATTCATATATTTCTGTACCAGAAGAATCGTTGACCAATCCAACTTCTTCTATAACTCTCAAAATATTATTTTTCGGAGGTGCAGTTTTATGTCCTAAAACTGCAGCCGTTAACATACCAGGACCCACAAATTCTGAGCATGGTAATTCGCATCCTACTCTACCGCCAGATATTAACTTGACCTATTATAATACACATCGTTATTAATAGACTGCGGATCTTTATACAAAATAAAAATGTTCTGCATCGATTGTAGGAAGCAGGAATAGAATAAAAATTGATTTCATCCCTTAATGACTTTGTTACATTAAAAACAACATTACGATATTCTGAAATTTTTCTAATCCTTTACTGTTTTATATTTCACCTAAACAATTTAGTTATTAACACGTTCCGTGCCAAGCTGTTTTTCCTTGATTTTTCATTTAGGCCATTTGCTTTGTTCTATTGTGAAGTTTTCATAATCCCTCATTCTTTTTGGTGGGAATATATTCTACAGTCTTAAACTTGTTGTATAAATATGTCAGTGTGTACCACCAGTAGTACACGCGGTCTGAAGTTTAATGTGTACCATCAGTGCTACACGTGGCACGGAACGTGTTAATAGACTACAGATTTTATGCATTTATGACAAAAAAGTGGAGATATAAAAAAGATTTAAGGCCACCAGTGTATTAGTTTCACCTTAACAATAAGATAATCAAAAGAAGAATGAAATTTTTATTTGGCTCCTGTGTCTTGCCATCAATGCAAACATTTTTTATTTTGCATAAAGATCCGCAGTCTAGTTATTAATTTCTGTGTAAAAACACTTATAGATGTAATAATGTATTTACCTTCCCTATCATGTTTGTATAATCTCTACGTAAAATTGCCTGACAATTTTGCAATGTGATTAAACCATTGTGTACAGCCGCTACTCCCAAAAGACTGTTATCTATTACAAGCTCAGACATTTTTTTGTAAAGATACGTTGTCTGTTTCAAGTATGCGCAATCACCAAGCAAGCAAGATATATTTATAGTAATAAAACTGTGCAACGTTAAAGAATTATGTATCTCATAAGAAGGTTATTCGAGATATAAATCTGTACTAAAAAATAAAATAGCTTTTAAAAAGTTTTACTGCTGTATTGGCATAGGTAAAAAGAAATTATTGGGTTGGGAAGAAAGTTCGTAGCGAATCGAAGATAAAATTAAGGTATTTATTCATATGTTTATTCAATAACACGAGAAGTTACCTCGAAAATGGCAAAAAGTAATAGAACAGAATGGAAAATATGTTATTGAATAAATCTATGAATATAAATATCTGAATTTTAGCTTAATTTACAAACACTACGAACTTTCGTTCCAATGCAATACTATTTATATATAATTTGTTCAATTATATATAAAAATAACCTCTTAGATATTTTTAGAGTTGATGAAATCTTTATTTTCCGATTTGTCAAAACTCTAATGTTTTGATATTATGTATGTATGTTTATTTATGATTTTTTGTAACTTAATACGTTATACACATATATACATGCATCTAGTAATACATACAAGTTCTATTCTATTTACTGTATTCCACTTGATTCCACTTGATTCCACTGTATTCTAAACTCCATTTAAAAAGTTATGTGAAACACTATATGCAAATGCAGATCTCGTATATGTGTCAAGATGTGTGGAATGTATATATATATATATATGTATTAGGTTGTTGCATGTGCATAGGAAATGTCCGATTTTAGAATGCGACTCTTAGAAAACGTTTCGATCAAGAAATGCTAGCTGTTACAGTCTATAGGTTTATTATATCAAACTTCGGGTACAAAGCTAATCCCTCATTGGGCTGTTACTTTCCTTCGAATTGGAGGTCGAAGACTTCGTTCCTTCGAATCTTTGAAGCTTCGGAAAAGTAACAGCCCTAATCCCTAACACTAAACGTACCACGACCGGTTCTAGACTTTTTATTTCACAATTAATGAAATTATAAAGATGCTTTCATAAGAAATGATTTAATAAATATCTTTATTAGAGCACATATTATAATAAGAACCGCACAAAGTCTAAATAAATTAAATATAAATAAGTCTAATAAATTAATTAATTCTTGTCATATTTATAAGCAACCACGTGCCGGTTACTTTTATCGCTCGGTACGTACAGTGTTAATTTAGATGTATAATTTTACTTTTATGTCAACGTCAACCAACGCGACTGTCGTGTAGTCCTTTTATATGTTTGGAAAAATAACTTTTATAAAAGTTATAATATATATGTGATGTTTGGTCAAAATGTGGCGATTTAACTTACTATAGTCGTTGATGGTAAAAAAGAACTACAAATCAAGATAACAATCTTGTAAGTGAATTGTAATTCAAAATGTGTAGATAATTCTATGTATTCTAAATAATTCTATAGATTGGATATAAAATTAAAAATCGGACATTTCATATGAAACAACCTAATAGATATCGTACAAGAACGACTGCATCAGAGATTTCGTCTCTACATAGATTTATTTGATTTTTAAAAAATAACTGTAACTACAAACGATGGAAATAGTTCGTTTTAACAAGATATTATTAACAGTAACATAAAAATAAGTAATTAACACAAACAAACTGTTTATTGTACTACAAAATTTTAGATTATTATGTATCCAAACTGTTGCTATTGCGACTAAACAAAAAAATATGTAATTACATTATTAAAAATTTTCTGTAGTGGAACCTTTCTTTGAAGAATTTCCTTTCGTGAAGAACCTGTCTTTTAAATAAACAGAGGTAAAAAGATTGAAAAGATTAAGAAATTGTAATTTATGTATATATGTATATATTATAATATATATTATATATATATAATATATATATAAACTTGTATTTATTTATAACTGCATGATTCAGCCTTGAATGGCCAAATATTTCACTACATTTTGACTACTTTCGCAAACTCTGCTTTTCAAAATTCGATTTCACACTGAGCTCTTATATAATTAATCTGTTAAGTGGAAATTGAAACTAAAAAAAGATCGCTAAATCTAGAAAAGATTAATTCGGATCAGTGTGAAATGAAAATTTTGAAAGTAAAGTTTACAAATACATCAGGGACAAACTTTACCTTATAAAGGATATCTGCCTGGCAATCGTTTGACAATCTTAAACATTATCAGTCTACAATGTTATACTAAACAACTGCTTACATAAAAGCATTTAGATACAATCGTCATAACAATATCAGCAATGTGTTATGCATTCACACAAACAATGTATGCAATATGTACATCATTCTATGATTAAAAATCCATTTTTTTCACACTGCATTCAGACCGTCAGAGATTACTGTCTGTACTTAACCCTATTTGGTATGCATTGAGGAGATATATCTTCAACTTCATTACTTTAAAAACCTATGAATGTTTTCAATAACGAAATTGTCGGTCTCATATTGTATTTCGTTAAATTTTTTTAATTTGAGTTTCACATTATTTTTATACTTAATCGTTCTGTACACGTTTACACCTTTTTTAAAATTCGGTCGGCCTTAGAAATACGAAGCAAACACTTTTTTAATGTTTAACTTGTATGCATTATTGCACTGTATATACTTTGCAATCACTAATAATGAAAATACTTATTTGATCGATGTAAAATTATTTGAAATGCGAATGTTTAGTACGTGCACATACGTGTGTGTGTGTGTGTGTGCGTGTGTATACACATGATTTTGTAAAAAATTTTCAATGATTGAATTTGAACTTGATGCTAAACTCGTACGAAAAAAATTTCGTTTATAGTTTAATAAAAAAGTATATATAAATTCATTTATGTATACAACGAATGCACTATGAGTGTATATGAGACTATTAATTCACCAGTTGCCATTCTATGGTTAACAAACCACGTTCGTCTTTACACTTCCAGTTCAACACTATGCAATAATTCAGTGAGTCATAACTTGCATTTACAATTAGAAATAGACTAATCTTCTCAGCACTGACCACCATCCTGTACTACTTGAAAATTTATCTTCGTAAGTTGTATCAACTTCTCTTTGTCTCAGAGCGATTTTGTAATGTTGTTAAATAATCGTTTGCCCCACCAAGATTCCAAATCGAATGGCTTAAAATCTGAAACATCATTGTTACATAAAAATTTCGTGAATTAAATTACATAGATAAATTAATTGTACAATCTTTTTAGGCGTAAATATTGTTTCACAATATACAGTCTTATACAGACACTTAAAAATCGCATAACTTTTTTAAAATTGATCCAAAGGATTTGAATTTTTTGAAAATGTTAGACCGATTCGTTTGCTAGAGAATGAGTAAACAAAAATTTATTTAGATTGCAATTGGTAGAAATCATACAAAATTTTAAAAATGATGCTCTTTTTTATCTTATCAGTTTTTAAATTATCGTTACAGGCTTACATAAAAAGTTGACTAAACATCATTTTTAAAATTGTGTATGATTCTTACCAATTGTAACTTAAACAAATTTTTGTTTACTCATCTCTGGCCAATTAGTCGGTCTAGCATCTTAAAAAAATTCAAATCCTTCGGACCAGTTTTAAAAAAGCTATGCGATTTTTAAGAGTGTCCACTTAATATTGTCCCCAACTGTATTTTACAGACATTTTTTTAGAACAAACAACTAAAGCTCACCTTGAAGACTATCGTTTGGTTCCCCATCATTATAATATACTATAGAGTTTGGACCTGGAATAGAAATTCGTATAAAGTCATGAACGTGTAATAGATTTTTAGATAAAATTCATGATGTTTTCAAACTAATTATATGAACACGAGGTTACAATATTTTTCAATACACTTATGAATATTGATGAAGACACACACATTCGAGATATAACATTTCACATAACTTACTGGAGGGCTCTGAGCAATCTGAACCATCGGAAGATTCGCTTCTTTGCCTTGTATTCACTTGATTCCATGCTGAAAAATCAAACTGCGGTTGTAATACATGTTTCGCATAGATACATTATATTATACGTTATGCAAGGTATGCTATATATGTGTGCATGTATGCGTACGTATATGTACACAATAAATGTTATTTTCATTTACATTTGGACAGCTTCAAAACAGTGTTGTAAATTGAGGTATACGTTATATGGTGATAGAATATAACACATTAGATTTCATCAACCTACATTCATAAACAAATTTAATAAGTTCCTCATGTTGTGGTGTGATAACTTCCTGCATTTGGTGCCTATGCGAATTGAGTTTAGATTTTCCATTCATATGAAAGACTGGCTTTGGTACATGGCTGTAAAATCAACATTGATTTAATTATAATACATTTACAGTAAGAAATATTCCAAGCCGTGTATTATATAAACTTTTTCTCAAGTACACGTTCATGTATGACAGAGTTTATGGACTGTAATTTCGATTTTGAAAAAATTTCTAACATAGAGATTAAGCATGATTGTTTTCGATGAGGAATTATGAATTGCGTAATGCTTAAAAGTACAAGGAGAGAGGGAGAAAATAACGAAGTAGGGTTAAGATGGGTTAGGGCACTACTTACCGGGTGGTCTCGTGGTTATCGTCAGGATCTGCTTTACGCGTTAAATCACGTAAAGTTTCCAATCTCTCAAGATTCTGGCTGATTCCTGAAAAATCATGGTGTTCAACGGAGCTAATGTCACGACCGTTATTATATTCTAGCGTATACAGAAAATCTAACAATAATCGTTATATTCGTACCTCTTCGTGTCTTGGCGACAATTTTGCTAGGTCCTTTTGATACAGTATACATGTTCCACGTGAGATGAGTACAATAAGAAATGTCTACTCGAATTGCGATACCAAATCATCCGAAAATTCTCTGAAATTCTTATATATTTCCGAGTCAAGTAATTTTACACAAAAAATTCGAAACAGTACCGAATGGATCAACCGCACGGGTTGAAATGATCAGCGTGAAATACACGATGGGTGAACCACGTGACCTTAGCTCGTGGTATCGCTCGTGCTAAATGTGTGTACGAACATATATATATGCATGGTATACATGTATTACATAGTCATGCATATGCATACATCGATATATACATATAAATACTATGCACACTGATATCCGTGCAACAATTTGAAAAATTTCAATGCAAGTTATCGCTTCGCAAACATCTGAAAAACTATAAATAGTTTCTGTGAACTTATGTATATATATGTAATTAGAAATTATAATATTTTTCATTGATACAGAATCATTTAAACATATGTTAATTGCGGATATTACATATATATATTTTTCTTTATGTTACAGTATACATAGAGCATTCGGTAACAGGTGAGAGAACATTTCAAATATGATTCTCCATGATAACATACGTAAAACGATTTAATGAAAGAGAAGATAATTGCAAAGTCGGCTTTGTTTTCTCGATTAGAAATCTTTTTGATCTGCCGATAGTGGCGCGCACGAGTTAGCAGGTTAGTCTGCGGCCTGCGGTGGTAGCGCAGACTGATTCGCCTAATACTCTCTGTTTGTAAGAAGTAAGAACGAAATCATAACTTTTTCGCTTTCAACTTTTATCTACTATTATAACGTAGAATCACGGTTTAAATGTTCTCTCACCTGTTGCTGAACACTCTCTATACACGCTATATATATTGAATTATTCGACAGCAGTAGCTGGTGCAACTTGACTTGATTAATTTATGCACTGCCTTATAGTTCCGAATATTGCAAATTACGCCTTGTAAACGTAAAGATAGGACTTTTGAGAGCGATTGTGGCCTAGAATGAGCTTTTATCTAGCGCTTTTAAATACTGTAAAACCCCATCTTTGCATTATCGAGAAATAAGAACGCGTATCTCGCACCCTTGCAATCCTGGAAACGCGACGCAGATTTTCAGCCTTGTCAGGGCATTTCGCCCTTACGTGATCATCTTTAAACATTTGTAGCTCATTGCAACATCAACCGATTTCGATGAAACCTTCAGTATGCATATATAAGTTACCGAAATCTACAAAACGCAGTTTTTAAATTATCGTTACAGGCTCAGGTAAAAAAAGTTGATAAAACGTAATTTTTAACATTTTTTATGATTCCTACCAATTGCAACCTTAACAAATTTTTGTTTACTCATTCTCTGGCAAACTATATAGTCGATCTATCATCTTAAAAAATTCAAGTACTTTGGACCAATTTTAAAAAAGTTATGCGATTTTTCAAAATTAGAATTTTTCGAAAGTAGACTATATTTATAAATATTTTGGAACGCATGAAAAAGATTTATTATTAATTATTATTTCAGAGTATATTTAACTATAATCTTGTAATTTTAAGGGCACAACAAAGTTCCTCGAAATGCAAATTAATCACAAATTTCGTCTATTATAATACGCGATATAGATATAACGAAATTATTATTACATCAAATAGAACAATAATTCTGTGACTCGTTACTTATAAAATTGATTAGAAAAGCTTGTGCACAGGGTGTTCCATAAACGGTAATTAAATTAATGGAAGAAAATTATTCTACAATAAAATTTTTACTTTCGAAGAAACTATAAATTTAAATGTTCCGAAGAAACAGACAACATTCTCGACAATCTTTAAAATAATAAGATGCATCGTGCATGAATATCCTGCTTTATTGTGTATTGTTGATTACTCGATACAATAAACAGAAAACACGAGCAGATATAGTAGTCTACAGCGAGATCCGTTAAATCGAGAGACACGGTAAAGCGAGCATGCAGTTATGAAACACTGCCTGCATATGACTCGTCAATTTAGTTTACATATGTAAAGAAATTCTTGTTATTGGTTTTGATTTACATACGTATCTGATGTATGATAAATATGAAAAAAGGTGTAAGCTTATGTACATTCTACCATAATAAAACTCAGTGCACTTAAAGTTATGGTGATCATCGCTATTTCTTCAAAGTAATACATTATATTAGCAAAAATATTTTACTATTTCATTTGAAAATAAAATATTCACTGTTAGAAATGATACAATTCAATTTTTGTAATTTTATAAATTCAAATATTTGAAGACAAACTTCTGCTTACTATTTTGCGTTCTGTTTTCTTTCTCTTTTTATCACATTCATGAAATTACTTAAATGAACTTGATTCTATATATCGTGTTGAATATTTTCGTTGAAATGAAACTGTACTTTTAAAATCATAAACATAAGAATTACTTGGTGTCAATATTATTCCTATAGTATAGCTTCAGAACATATAATTACTTGCAATAGCAGTACACATCATTGTAACAATACTAGCAATAATAAATTTATATTACTCTATGACAATAATACTCTTATGAAAATAAAAATTACTACATTAGTAAATACATAGCATATTTATACATAATATAAAATAATAGGGACACAGTTCAATTTAACATAGAAAAATACTTTCGTCTATATAGCTCGAATAAAGAAATATTCATCCGTTCGCAATCGAATTTGCAAATCGGAAAAATGCAATTGTTATGAATTATTAGTTTTCATGTGACATTTCAAGGCATGAGATACAACACATTGCGACATAAATATTATTTTCGATACAATGTGTTATATTTCATATATACAGATAACATAAATTAGTCTATGTTCATATTATATACTCGTATAACGTTTATACGTAACGATAATTTTTAGATGTAAAATAAGTTATTCATTATTATGAAATTTTTACACCATAAAGAAATGCTAATTTACGATCGCATAGTGTCAATTACGTTCTTAAGTACATACAAGCGGATAGCGTTTCTTTTTTTTAACAGTTTTCTTTATATTCCGAATTCAATTTGTCAATGTTTTGAAAATACCGAAGATGTTAGAATTATTAATTTATCAGAGAGAGAGAAAGAGAGAGAGAGAAAGAGAGAGAGAGAGAGAGAGAGAGAGAGATAGATCTCCGATGACTGAACCATTTCGAAATTAATGTCTACCTTCCATGTAAGAAACGTAAGCGTTGAAGCAGTATTTAAAGAGCAAATAAAGATTTATCCTGATCTTTATTGATTTGACGCTGAATGTTTGAATTGCCGGAATTAGTAGTACTGCTTGTAGTGGTGGTAGTTGTAGTGAAAGTTGGTAAAGCTTCAGCGGCAGCAGCTCGTTCTGCCAAAAACCGTTCAAATTCGGATGACGTTAACGATTCTTGATCATCATGTGCTCCTGGCTAAAAAAAAAGAAAAAAAAAGTATATTTTTAATTAAAACGTATATGTACACATTGTAATTTACTGCACACAGCAGTTCAAGGTATTCCTTAAAAAATATTCCAAAGCAGTGTAGCGATATTACATAATTTTTGAAACGATTACAGTATGGTTTATGAAAAAGAACGTTCGCACTACACATAACTCACCGTGTGGTCTAACCAGGCTGCCATTTCATTAAATTCAGACTCCCGATTCAGCTAAATATCAAAACAAAGAAAACACAAAATAAACACGAACACATTAAACAAAATACAAGAGAAACAAGTACGCATGTATATGTAGGCAAAAATAAAGCATAAGGAAACGTAAGAAATAAAGTTATAAACGTTTCATGCTCTAAAAAGCTATGCATCAAAAGAAAGCATCTTCGGGTTTATTGGATCGAAAAGAACATGATGCCTCGCTTTATCATAAAAAAGTCAGTAAATTATAACATTCTTACCTTCTGTTAGGACACATAATTTTAAAGCTCATTGTACAAATTTATGACCAAGTGTGATTTAGATGTGCATAATAACATTTTAACAATAAAACAGATTAATCAAAACTTATGATAGCACCTTTAGTGCTTCTAGTAAACTTACTTTTCGTAAACAAAGAATATAATATACTTGTATTAGCTAAATGCTTTGCAATAATGAATGTAGTAAGGATAGGGTTTACGCACAGAAGTAGCAGTGGTAGAAGCAACTGTAGAAGCATTCTGCTGAGGGTATTTAGGATTATTGCGATTGAGGATCGCTGTATTGAGGCTTCCTCCGCTCACCTGCTCCAAATTGTCCTCATACTTGCTACCACTAGAACAAATACTATTATATTGTATAAAATTCTCGAAAAATTTGAAGAATTCACATTAATATTATAAACCTGGTTTTTGTTGTTTCGTATGTTGCGTTGCGTGACTGTGCAAACATATCAAATTCGTCATTGTCACCTTCCTTCCGTTCTTTACGTTCAGTTTTCGGTTTATCGCTACTTTCAGATATGCCTAGAATTAAATGTAAAACAAAATTGTTATTGTACCTTTCCTGTTCAGTACAAATATCTAATACTTACCCATTCCTGTTATCTGTTTCTCCAAAGCATCAGTCTCATCGGATAAATCAATGAGCGAATCACCTTCTTGTTTCTTAGATGCTGTGGTAGAATCGCCGTTCGGTGGGTGGCCAATTGTTTGCGCTAAAATGGTTCTAGCAGCCACCGCTACATTTTTTGTGTATCGCAAATAACGTAAAAACAGATTATTCAATTCGTCGTTGATGCGTAATAATTCTGCTGTCATTTCATCGTGTGCTAACTTTCCAATTAAGTCGACAACTCGTTCTTGCATCAATTTACACGTTGAATGTAGTTCCTGAAACACAAAATTATATCAATGTAGCTCGTCAAAGTCCACAATAGATCATCAAATTAAAAAATCTACATATGGACGTACAGTTAAAAGCTCTAGATCCGCTGTGTCTGGTTGTTGGTTATTACTTTGATCCGAACTTGTAAAATATGCCAACATTTCTGATAGAACACGCATGTTTTCTTGTACAAAGTCAAGCTCACTTTGTAACTTAGCCATCTGATGTTCATTCAGCTGGGTTACTTGTAGTGATGGCTGAACTTGAGATTGTTGAAGTTGCGTTGTTGAAGAAGATACACACTGCTGTTCGATCGCAGGAACATTAACATTGCTCTGTTCATTTAATTCAGGTACACTCTACAATAACAATTACATGCAAAGGATAATATGCTATGTTTCGTTTGGTTAGAAGTGTTTTAGTATTACGACCATCTTACTCTCTCTGGTGTAATAATCGGAGCTAGAGCATCCAAGTCTGTCATTGGAAACTGTATGCCTCTTACTTTCAATTCTTGGTATACTCTTACGACTCCTTGCGTATGCGGTTGATGACGGAAAGTTTCTGCCCATGTTTGAATCAAACTCAAAACTTTCTCTTGCACCGCTGTTGGTGGCTCGTTCTTTGGTCCAATCAATTGGACCAGTTCTTGTACAAAGTCTCGAGAACAAGCAAGAGAATGAAAACGTTTCCCACAATTTTTTACACATGTTTCCAATACCTGAATTCAAATATATACGAGTTATCATTACAGCGATTATACATAATATATCGACAAAGCGCAAGGTTCAGTCTAATTGCGTATACATGTACATATACATATAGATATGAACAAATAAAATCTTTATCAAATATTTTTAAGAGTAAATTAAAATTATTTGATAGTTTAAAGTGACTTTCAGATATTGTAGCTATTGTGTTTAAAAAATATAGATATATTACCACATATTTAAATACTAACGGTAAGAGTATACATGAATATAGTATAATTTTTTCCTGCAGATTGATTGAGTCTACGCTTAATTGCTTTAATTGCATCTCTTGGCCCATCCTCTGTTTCATTGATAATATCACAAATTTCCATGTTAAGAGTCCAATTCTCGCTTGGCAAACTACCATCTGTAGCTTGCTCTGTAATAAAAGACGCAACTATTATATGCAGAATTCATTATTTCTTATCTTTCATGCAAAAAACTTTGTAAATTTTGATCCATGACAAACATATATGTATATTAGAATAAGTTGATAAAGTACAGACATTGAAACATATTGATATACTACTAAAAAGATTTACTTGCACGGAACTTGTAAACTAATTTCTTACGTATATCTAATTGCTCGATATAATATGCTTGCCAAAGGTAAATAAGAAACTTACCTATCTTCTGACCTACTGGTGTTGAAAATGGACTGACAAAAAACGACATTGTTGCACGATATACGAAACTGTTTTAATATTCAATAACGTAACTTTGACTCAGTTGTGCATATATAAGGCACGTAACAACTATTAACAGGAACAATATTTGATAATAATTTACAAATTCCTTGTTCCGCTGAATGACAGTATCATATGACCCATACTACGATACAGACAGACGTCAAAGTGTCAAAAACACAACCAATCACATACAGTTTTTCATATATTGTATTATGATTGGTTATAGCTTCTTTTGGAACGTAGTTATCTGGAGAACGCAAATTTAGTTCTGTCAGTGGAGAAAAATGTAGATTTCAATTCAAATTACTCAGTATAAGTTTAAAAGTCTAAATATAATTATACATTCTTAAATTTAATATACCGCGAAAATCAAATGTATTGAATTAATATTGTTTCGAATAGCTTTCAATGTAAGAAACTGAAAGAATAAAATAGGAATAGCGAAATTCTGTATAATTTACATTTTATGTATACAGGGTGTCTCAAAAATGTTGCATTTTTTAAAAAAAGTGATTACTAAGGTCGATTAAAACTACCTTTTCTTTGCGAAAATTTTCTTCGAGAGTTCTTAACGAAAAACACGGACCAATCAGAGCGTGGCAATAGCGAACGGTCACACTGAACGTGGTGTTGGCATTGCTCAAGCTGAAATCCGTCCGCTGTAACCGCGCTCCGATTGGTCCATGTTTTTCGTTAAGCAGAACATTTTCGAAAAGGAAATAATTATTTCAAATTATCTTAGGAATCACTTTTTTCAAGGAAGTACAACATTTCTGGGAGACCCTATATTATTAATTGTGTGGAAAATAACGGTGTAAGTGTACCTTTACATTCGGCCGCGCGGCGGGAACACCTGACGGTTTGAAACGACCACAATCGGTATGAATTGACGACGCGCTTTTACTCGGTAATGAATAAAACAATTTAGTGACAGAGCTTGACAGGACGAGTCGTATAAAGATCTCCGATTATATTGTGGTGTGATTATATTGTAATAAACTCCTCGGTCCCTGTAAATAAACTCCTACAAACTCACAATGACAACGCTATGGACCACTCTTTGAGCGGATTACGCGAGCGCACTTACATCGTTACTCTAAGAAACATGAATATCTATGAGCGACTCCCTGATATGAGTAGACTGTGGATCTTTATGCACTTATGACTTCTGAAAATGTAAAAAAATGCTAGAATATAAAATTCGACAGAATTCAGTAGAATTTTTATTGATTTCAAATCTAAAAAGTCGACTACCACTGGAAATAAGTCTAGTTATGAGATTGGTACTGAAACGCATTTCCAAATATATAATGTAATAAAGTATGCAAAATTCTATCGCACAAACACGGTTTGGTTTTAAATGTGTACCTGTGGATATCATTGTATATATATAGTATACATAGTATATATAGTATACATAGTATATATATCAGTGGTATCAGTGGGTGTATATATGTCACTGATATATATCAGTGATATATGTACATATTTAGTTTTCCCACTGATATACAGGGTGAGTCCGAAGAAACAGAACACCTAAATATCTCCGTTACTTTTCGTTGTACAAAAAAACTTCTTAGGACAAAGTTACACTGTTTGAAGGGCCACATGTAACGGTGTAAGGGAAAAAATTTTCAAGGTCACTTTTTATGAGATTTCAAGGTTATCGATGTTTTTTTTAATGTAATGATATATCTTCGTTAACGTAATGTTATAGCTGACAAAGTAACGAATTCATCCATGTAACACAATATGACCTACAAATGACCTTCAACCCAGAAAAATGGAATAAATAAAATTCAATGTGTAAGATTCATTTGCTTTATTTCTGTTACGTAAAATATTCAAAAATATTCCCTTGAGCTGCTACACATTCAAATGTATCGCAATACACAACATAATAACAGATTCGGTGTTGACAGGAAGACATTTATGATATACCTTCACCATGCATTCGTACGGAATCGTGTTTATCAACTACTAATTACTCTAAAGACCTTTTTGCTATCAGATTTCCACTGTTTCTAACTGTTTCACAATGCGTTACTCGAAGGAAGATAAGATTGATATGATTTTCATTTATGGAGAAAGTCGACAGTGTTGAAGAGAAGCAGTGCGGTTGTACAAGGACCGATTTCGTAATCGTAATTGTCCATCAGTTTCCGTTTACTCCAATTTGATAAATTAATTCCATGAAACTGGTAAGGTTGAAAATAAAAAATGTACGAAGGTGATGACTGTAAGGAATGAAGCAAACACAATTAATGTTCTGGCAGCAGTGGATACAAACCCTCATGCTAGTACAAAGAAAATTGCATGAGAAAGTGGCATTAGTCAAAAATGTGTAGTGCAAATACTCCATGAACAAAAATTTCACCCCTTTCACCTATCAATTCACCAAGAACTTCATGGTAGAGACTTTGTAAATCATGTAAACTTTTGCCAGTGGGGATTGAGACAATTGATAAATGATAGAGCATTTTTTAATAAAGTATTATTTACCGATGAAGCTTCGTTTACGAATCACAGGCAGATAAATTTAAAAAACATGCATTATTGGCCATCTGAAAATCCGTGGTGGTTACGGACAGTCGACAAACAAAGACCATGGTCCGTCAATGTTTGGTGTGGAATGTTAAACAACCAAATAATTGGACCTCACTTTATCACCGGAACATTAAATGCAGAAAAATACATTGCATTTTTACGAGAATCGTTACCAATTCTCCAGGCAAATACACCCTTCGCCATTCTTGAAGATATGTGGTATCAACATGACGGATGTCCAGCCCATTCTTCCTGTGTCGTAACACAATTCTTGAATAACAAGTTTCCAAATCGTTGGATTAGACGTAACGGACCCGTATTATGGCCAGCTCGCTCATCAAATCTTACACCCTTTGATTTCTATCTATGGGGAAAACTGTAAGACGATGTTTATCATGAACCACCAACCACTGTAGACGACATGAAAGAAAGAATCGTCAGGACGTGTGTGTCGATTCCCTCAGAAATGAATTACATAGCAGTACGTTCTGTAACTTCACGGCTAAATGAATGTGTAGCAGCTCAAGGGAATATTTTTGAACATTTTGCGTAACAGAAATAAAGCAAATGAATCTTACACGTTGAATTTTATTTATTCCATTTTTCTGGGTTGAAGGTCATTTGAAGGTTATATTGTGTTATATGGATGAATTCGTTATTTTGTCAGCTACAACATTACGTTAACGAAGATATATCATTCCATTTAAAAAAACATCGATGACCTTGAACTCTCATAAAAAAATGACCTTGAAAATTTTTTCCCTTACACCGTTACATGTGGCCCTACAAACAGTGTAACTTTGTCCTAAGAAGTTTTTTTGTACAACGAAAAGTAACGGAGATATTTGGGTGTTCTGTTTCTTCGGACTCACCCTGTATATCAGTGAGTTTTCCACCCTTCTCTAATTATCGAAAATTTCTCTAGCGGCGAAACGGCGAAACGATGAAAATGAGAGGACTTTCTGAAGGTGCGATATGGTGCGATATTTGATGACTGATTTCCAAGCATTCACACAACAGAATATAACGATACATATATCAACATATATAGTATATAGGAACACAAACTAACGATGCAGCTTGAAAAACCACGTTCGTTTAGATACTTTTTATATGTTGTACAAAGTAACTTTAAATAATTGTTTGTAAAATTATGAATTCTTCTGCTTTGTCGTCTGGTACTTTGGGGCATTCACCAGGACAGAGAACGTCCGAATCTCAAGATTCAGAATTAACCTCTAATGGGAATCAAACATCAAAAATCCTGAATCAGATGAAATCTGAACTACAGGAACAAAAGCAACAGAAACGTCTGCTTCGAGAGTTACACCTGAAACGCGTTCAGTCATTGAGAAAAGAATTAGATTATATTAAAGTAACAGAGTGGAGGTATCAGCCAATTGATCGGTACGTATAAACAATCGTGTTTCAACTTGTGAATTTGTCTTGAAGTGTAAAGTGCTAATTACAATGTTTGCAGGTATATGGACAGAAATAATAGAAATTGAACATGTTGTCATTAATATATACGATCGTAAAACACATTGTAGGACATAAATCATCTATTAAAAATAACGATGTGGACGAAATTAACAATGTTGTGGCTCATATTGAAAATGCCTACAAGAAAGATATAAAAAAAGAGGAATACTTTAATAAGAATGGCGGTTGTTTCAAAACTGGAAAGATTACTTTCATTGCAACAGATTATGTTATGGTCGATAACGTCTATGTATGCGATAGACAAACTATCTTTGCAGTGCATAATTTAGAAGTAGGTGATAAGGTTTGTTACTCAGCCTTGAAAGAAGGTTCTGAAAATGAGTGTAAAATAAAGATTATTTGTGTAATAAACGAATCATGGGATGATTCGGTTGCAGAATCTCAAACAGAACTTACTGAAACACAAACGCTAAGTACATGTAAGGTTGGCAAAGTAATTGAATGCAAGAAGCGACAGTTAATTGTTGAACCTCATGACATTCGTGTTAATTTGAACGACGTCCAGTCAGAATTTATTCCTGTAATTGGAGATTGGTTACAGATAGAAGTAGATGTGGAAACCAATAGTAACTGTTTCGATTTGAATGAAGAAATCTTAAAGATAAAAAGAATACAACCTTTACGATCAAAGTTTGACATAGGAACTGTATCCAGCTATGACTCTGTTAAAGAAATCGGTACTATCGATAAAGATATTGTATTTAACAAAAGGATATGCGATTCAGGTTATATTCCTTGTGTCGGCGATAAAGTAGTTCATGATAGTATCGAAAGCGACCAAGGATTTCATACATGGCGTTCGTTAACTGTTGTTCCAATAGTTCAGGTAAGCTGGGAAATGTATATTTGTTTTAACAAGCTTAAAAATAAAGAACACATCTTCTTTTCAGGTTTCAAAAAAATATATCCTACCAACATTATGTAGTACACCAGTAACAAAAGAAAATTTAAATGAACTTGTGAAAAATAAATATGGCATAGTAATCACTAATAATCTAAATGTCGACTTAAACGTGTTAGAAGAGAAGAATGTAACTATTACAATAGAAAACACAAGCGACGTTCTTCAGGTATTGAAAAAGGGTTGTTTCATGACAAAGAAAGCTCAGTCTCAACTAGAATTAGTGCAGCCAAAAAAACTCGATACAACTTCAGTATTAGATCCTTCGACTACTTTAACCTATATATTTAAGTGTAAAGCAAAATTTGTTGGTACAAGCGAAGAGCTATTTATCTTTAGTTTTATAGGTTTTGAAATTGGAAGAGTGTTACGTATAACAGTTAATCCGAAAAATACAGAAAAGAAGATACACTTCAAGACTAGTAATAATAAACCAAGCAATAAATATATACCAAATTCAAACGAATGGAGCGATTCAACGTATATTCCAGGCATTCGTCCACATAAACCACCATCGTTCATTAAAGTACGAAATACATTATTTAAAGTCCCTAAACATTATTGGGATTTAATATTAGAATGTATAAATGAAAGCAAATCGCACACTGAAACTACAAACGATATAGGAAGTGCCGTACCAGTTCTGTTAGAACGACTCACCTTTCACTCGTACAAAGATCGATTTCATGTTTTACTGTACTTGGAAGAAATTGCTCAAGAATTAGAAATACAACGATACAGCATCGAAAGTGTAATTATGAAACCCCGTGGGGAATATTTGGCAATGGAAGTGCCTGGTCTTGCTGAGAAACGTCCGTCGCTTATTGTCGGCGACAGAGCTATGGTATCCTTTAAATGGGATAGTACTCAAGGTATGTTTGTAACTATTAGCTCGTTATGTATAAGCAAAGGTGTGCTAGAATCCGATGGTTGGGACGGGTCGAGACGAGTTGAGTTTTTGAAAATTTCGAGAATACCGCTATAATGTCCCATTCTAAGTCAATTCTCGGTTCTGTGCTGTGACATACATCGGAACAGGACACTATTTTTTTTGTGGCTTTGTCTACCGCGTCGAACGTAGAAAAGGACAGCATGTAAACACGGACTACGCGGCCGAAGGCGCAACAAAAAATAGCGTATCTATTTGATTTTTTACTTTAAATGAATTTTTGTGCCAATATATTTGCAACATTTTTCGGATTGAAATGACACCAAACAAGACACCATTTGACCCATATTTACTGTACATGTGAAGCATAATTTATAATTTATCATATCTTAACATCTCGAAAATATGTTCTCAAGAAATCAGACTAGAATTTTACAAATTAACGGAGCTACAGCCTGTTCGAGGTTTTTAAACTACTCATTTTAATCAGAAAAGTGTGACAAATATCTTGAGGAAGGTTGTATAAAAAGAAAGTTGTGTGAAAATAAGAAAGTTAACATCGCATTAGTATTTTAAACAATACCTCGCAGAGTATTCCCTCCAGTGGAATGGGTAGCCAAAGTGACATAGAGCAATCTCCTCTGCCGGACTTAGAATGGGACATTACTGTACAATTTTTTAAACATATATTTCTTGTCTCACCGGCGTGGGAATTCCCAGACATGAAGAAGTAGTCATTGCATTGCTCTATCACATTAAATCCTTCTCCAACCATCGCTATTCTTTAAAAGTATAAAAATATAAAACTTATCAATTCGTCTATTTATAATACCACTGGCAATGATGTGTGTACACGAATAATGAACACACTAACACACAAAAACTAGTAGTTTTAAAAAATAATTTTAGAACCAATGTGAATTTGTATCATGTATCTGATGAAAATTTGATGTTTAAAATAGGATCACGGAAGTATGGAGGGTACATTCATAAAATTACAAGTTTGGAGATTTTTTTGAAATTCACACAGAAGTTTCATGAAGAGTACAACGGCGAAGATTGTCAAGTCATGTTTAATTGTTCTAAAACTACTCTGCAACGTTGTCATAATGCTATTAATGTAGCTACTAATCGTTTGGGTTCGAACTTTTTATTTCCAACACGTGTTAATGAAAAAGACTCTCAATTGAACCTTGAAGAAATTGATTTATTAAGTGATACAGCTCCAAAATCGGTGACTCATCAGCGGACTGATTCTATATCATCGGAATCTTCTTGTACCAGTACTAATACATCCATGAGTAATAAATCTAGTAATACATCAAAATTATCTAAAAGAATGTCAGTTGTAGAAAGATTGTTTAATGTTAAATCGACAGAAGAAAACGCAGAACCTGCAACCAACTCTGCTGTAATAACAAAAGGTAATCGCCAATCTATCGGAACGAACGTAACAAGAAATGAAACAAGTACAGAAAATAATTTAGAGCGTATAACACCGGTCCCTCCCGAGAATACTGAATTGGAACCATACATCTCGCAAGTGAGAAAACGAAAATTAATTTGGTTCAATAAAAACTTGAATTACTATCAAAAAGAAGCTGTGAGAAACATATTGAAAGGGCATGCACGGCCATTACCTTATGTGATATTTGGACCTCCTGGTACTGGAAAAACTATTACTGTTTGTGAAGCAATTTTACAGATATTATCAACAATTCCAAGCAGCCGACTGCTAATTGCAACGCCATCTAATAGTTCAGCCAATCTGATAGCTGAAAGACTATTAGATAGTGGAACCCTTAATCCTGGCGACATGGTATTTCTCATATAATCACAAGTATTATACAGGGTGCTGATGCTATTGGTAGCCAGCGTTGTTTGTATTTGTATACGATACAATGATTTTCAGAAATGGAAGAAACATTTTGAATATTTCGTACCAATACGTTTACAAGTATGCTTTATTGACGAGGCTGCAGTAAATGTTCAATATCACTTCCTTGTGCATGAATACATATTTCGGCTCTATTAATTACATTCTTGGTAGCTTCTAATGTTGTCAGAGATATTAATACACGTGATTGCGTTATTTTTATTTAAAACGCTGGCTAGTAACAGCCTGAACATCCTGTATATTGTAGTAAAATTGTAGAGATTAAATCTGTGGTTGTCAGGAAGAACGTCGCATGTCACATACTTCCACTTTTGAGATATCGCTGTTTAAAGTTTTGATCACTAATGCTTTGACATGAGACATGGGTTAAATTGCATTATTTCTTTTTGAGCCTTTCGAATTTGTTTTCATTACTTTTTTCTGGTAAATACGTAAATCCTATATTATAAAGCTCAATTAAAGCATAAACTCAATTTTTTTGAATTTGTAATATGCGGCGTTCTTCCTTGCAACCACAGAAATTTGGTTGCATTTCATGAAGGGGATATTCTTCAAACTTCTGGATTAAAATACTTCCTTAACACTAACCATATCACGACCAGTTTCACGTTTTTTATTTTTCAATTATTGAAATTATAAAGATGTTTCCATTAGAAATGATTACATCAATTTATTTATTCAAGCACATATTCTTATCAAAATTGTGAGAAATCTAAATAAATTCAGTCTTGCAATTTTTACAAAACAATGTATATCAGTCACCTTTTGTGCTCGGTACGGTTAGTGTTAAAAATAATAAAAAAGAAGATGTCACATTCTTTCTACAATATAACGGTACAAATAATAGTGTATCTCTTTAACAGGTACGACTTGTAGCTCATCACTGTTTGGGCAATGATTCTATACCTGAAAAGTTATTGCCATATTGTGCTACTGCAGAATTAGGAGAAGACAGAACACATGAAAGTGTAAAATATAATGGAGCGGGACCAAGGTTAAATTGTAATATGAACATACTTGGACGACATAGAATTACCATTGGTACATGTATCGCATTAGGAATATTGCACAATATAGGTTTTCCTCATGGACATTTTACGCATGTGCTAATTGACGAAGCTGGTCAGGCAACAGAACCAGAAATCATGATTCCACTGAATTTTACACATTCCGATCACGGGCAAGTAGTACTTGCAGGCGATCCATTGCAACTGGGTCCGGTTGTACAAAGTAAAATAGCTAAGAGTTTTGGATTGGACGAATCATTTTTAGTGAGATTATTACGACATTTTCCATATCAAAGAGACCCTAACGGTTTCCAAACTCATTATGATCCTCGTCTCGTCACAAAGTTAGTTATTAATTATCGAAGTTTACCAGAAATTGTGGAGTTAACGAGTTCCATGTTTTATGATTCCGAATTGGTAGCACAAGTATGTATAGTTATACATACATAATACTTATCGTTAAAGGGTCATTTCACACGAAAACGGACATTTTTTGTTAAAATTTAAATATGTTGTAGTCTTTAGTGACCTATGAACGAATCTCTCAAAGAATTTTTCGATTTCCTAAAAATTGTTGATTTTACAGACGTGTGAAAAAATGTGTCACCCTTGTTTCATTGAATCATAAGTCTAGAACTATCAAACCGATGAAAATGAGTTTTTCGGAACTTGTAATGAAAACATAAGAGTATCTATAAAAATGTTATCTGAAAAAAATGTTTTTTCGCCATTTATTTTATAATTGTTTTAAACAAATGCCGTGTTTTCATAGCGGTCATTTTTTTAAAAAAAGAGAAAATGAGGATATAGTCCCAAGTGTCCCCTTTACGAACCTTTTTTTAAAAAAAGATGAACATTAACGGTTGACTACACAAGGGTTAAGATATCGAAAAATCCTTTGAGATTCGTTCATAGGATTCGCTGATATCCATTTTCGCGTGGAATGACCCTAAACTAATAGTTCATAAATTACTTGATAGAGGTCTAATCAAACAATGCATGTAGGTATCTCCCGAAAGAAGTAAAGAAGCTAAGCTTTTACAAGAATTATCTACTGAATTACCAGAAAGGGAAGGTTCGCCACCAGCTATAGTTTTTCATGGCATAAATGGAAAGAACTGTAGGGATAATGACAGTCCTAGCTGGTACAATCCTGAAGAAGCTACGCAAGTGTATCTTTACCTAATGAAACTATACAAATGTGGTATTTCGCCAAATGATATTGGAATTATATCTCCCTACCAAAAACAGGTTGAACATATGAATTTGACAATTTTGAAAATAAATGTAAATTATTTCATATCTTATATATTCGAATCTTTTCATCTAGGTTCTCGAAGTTCGTGATTTACTCATGCAATTAGACGTGCAGTTACCAAAAATTAGCAGCGTCGAAGGATTTCAAGGTCAAGAACGAAACGTTATCATTATTTCAGCTGTAAGGTCTTCTAGTAATTTTGTAAACGATGATATTAGACACTCACTTGGATTTGTTGCTTGTCCCCGAAGACTTAATGTTGCAATTACCCGTGCTCGTGCTTTAGTAATAATTCTAGGAAATCCGAGACTTTTATCTCAAGATCCATACTGGAGAAATGTGTTAACATATTGTATCAATCATAACTCTTATACCGGATGCAGTTTTGTGTTTTCCGAAGACGCACAACAAACAGACTAACAATTCAATAGCAATATGGTAAAAAATTCTATGCCTCTTCTCACACATATTAAAATATACTAATTCTAGAAATTACATTCTTTTTGTCGGTATGACAGTTCATATCTAAAATTATTTAGCTTATATAGTTTTCATTTTTTGTTTTACAAAACACTAAGAATGTACTTTTAAAAGCAGTTTATTTTCAAATATACTGACTAAATTGTTTTGTATAAAATGTGTAATAAAGTTTTTTATGAAATGTTTGAAGTTATGTTATTTTCAGAATTTCTTAATTATAGAATAATTAGGTTCTTTTTAGAAGATCTGTTAAAAAATAGTCAATGTTGAGAGTGTATAAATTGTTTATGACAAGATGTTTAATTTTCTTTGTTTGCATATTTCCAAGTGACATGAAATATATTTTGTTTCGCAATGTACACACATACATATATGCATAAAATATTCATGGAAATATATTTTTATTCATATAATTCCAGTATTCAGTATATAATCGTGTGAATAAAAATATTACTTCATGAATATATTTTTGTGTAGTTTTGTTCCGAGTCCAAAAAGGAACGCTTTCAATGTTGATGTTCTGCTTACATTTGGAGACAATTCAAATGCTTTTTTAAACAGTATCCCTGAATATCGTGTCGCGAATATCGTGTCACAAATCCAGACTCCAATTTTGGTACTGTAAAAATATTCAGATTTCTATAACATACATACGTACATAGAAAACATTTAAAAATATCCGGAATTTCAACATTTTTCGTGTATAATTTATTCAGAGTTACTCGATGAATGGATAATATTTTATAAATTGAAGATATACCATTCAATGAGAGCATAATTGTTACCTTAAAAGTTGACATTGCAATAAAATTAATAATATTAATATAATACGATTCTCCTGTTATTTCTATGACACGAGAGAGAAATGAATAAATATGTAACAAATAAACAAAAAAATGAATAAAAAATGATTGAGCAACATACAATTGAAGCTTTTTAATGTGAATTAAATTAAAACGTGATTTCTTGATGAAAAGAATCATTTAAAATTAATTAGGGGGTAGACTCGTTTTTCCAGGAGTGCAATTCAAATTACGCCTCGTAAACGTAAAAATAGGACTTTTCAAGGCGATAGCGGCCTAGATTGATCTTTTATCTAGCGCTTTTGACTACTGAAAAACCCCCATCTTCGCATTATTGAGAAATGAGAAGGCGCATTCCGCACCCTTGCATTCCTGGAAACTAATCTACCCCCTTAAGCGACTGAAACGAGGTATAATATTGATGTGTGAAAAATGATTGTGAATGATACTGACCTTAGTTAGTTCCACACTATACTTACGGGGTCTTGATTTTTAGCCTTTAGTTTGCGTTCAATCAAGTTTTCCAACGCTTCGCTTCGCACACTCAGTGTTTCAATTTTCTCAACTAATTGTTGATATGGCGATGCAGGCTGTCCACCCATCACAACATGGCCTAATTTGCTGTCTATTTTGGCATCTAATCTTGCGTTCCGTATTAAATTAACAATCCAACATTCTGCTACGTCCGCTTTCATATTCAATTTCTCTGCTAACATTCTATAATGCAGAAGTGTGTTGTGAAGATATTGAAAATGTTTGAATACACGTAAAAAATTATTTTGCCGTACCCAATACTGATACACTGATGAATACGGCAGAACGTCTCGAAGATCATTAAACGAGCATTCTCTACAAATTCGCCTAACAATGCAATCAAGAAAAAGTCATTAAACACAACTGTTTGACATTCTTGCAATTTTTGTCTTGCTCCGTCGAAATCAAAATTTACATACAGATGTTCCAAAAACTCTGTAATCGGGTCACGGTATGTATAAGATTCCTATCAATAAGATGAAACAAGTTACAGGATGATGATGACACGTTACAATGTTCATAGAAACAAGTAAATACAGTATTCCTTCGGATGACGTGACAACCTCGGGAATATGGAGTATGGAGTCTCAGAAAGCGTAGAGGTACTACTTTCTTTGACGTGAGCTGAACATAGAGAAGGACAACGCGTAAACGACAAAGAGGAACTGAGCGTTGAGGCAGCCGGCACAGATCAAAAGGCTGCATATCGATTACAATGTGAATGCAAATAGGAAAGTTTTTCATTTTTCATTCTTTTTTTACAGAACTTTTACCAGCGTATATGTGAGATTTTTCTAATCAAGATAAGCCTAAATACGGCATAATTCGGAGCATATATACTGATTTAAAGTGTGATAATAACTCGCTGTGATATCGATAAATATGATTGAAACTCTGTCGAGTTTGGTCTTTTTTAACCAGGGAAATCTCATAGATCTATTGATGAAAGTTTCGTACAAGTGGAACTAAAAACGAAGAAATTATGAATGAAACTAACAACGTCTTGTTCAGTGATTGGTTCTTCAATCAGCTCACATAATGCGAGACATGGAAGCGAATTCGGGTCTCTAAATTTAAACAGCTCGATATGCGAGGCCTGGAAGAGAATGCGGCACTGGGCATTTGAACTGTTGTGTTTACGTAGCTCATTCTCCGAGTACCCAGAAGCGAATTCGAGTCTTTAAACAGCTCACAATGCGAGGCCTGGTAGCAAATTTTGACCACTGAACTTTTGATCTATGCCGGCTGCTAAGTAAGACCCGGCGTGTCTCTTTCTTTCCACATGCTGTTCTTCTATGCGTTCAAAATTTTCATCGCTTATTAAACAAGTAAATATAATCACAATTCTATCGTGTTTGGTTCCATTTTAATCAGAAAAAAATTTACGAATACGTTGATAAAGGTTTCGTAATGAAATAACTAAAATTAAGAAAGTTTCATTATTGCATTAGTATTGCCTCACTGATATCCGAGCTCGGATCGTGTTTCTTTGTAGCGCGATCGACCGCCCAAGGGGAACCCTCCTAGTAGTGAAGATAAAAAAGTAATATCGTCTGCACAGACGAAAGTCACATCATCCGAAGGAATACTGTACTACAAAACTTGGTAAAATTTTCTATACCTGTTGTATTACTTTTACGAGATCTTTGAGTATAGAACGCCTAGAACGATTGACAATAACAGCTGCTGCTAGATATCGCAATATGTGTGGACACATTGTTTGAATAGCATTCAGATAACTAAAATTTGTATGTAAAGTAGAATTTTTCTAGTATACTTTTGATATATTAGTTAATATATCAACAAGAGGAGCATATACTTACTGTGGTCTATACAGAAACATTTCTATAATCAAATCTCTGCCTTTCACATGATTGAAAAATACAAATAAACTCCAATGAATAAGCCATGTACGCTGTTGCAATATTTGCAGGGAATTTCCTATAATATTACTATCAATATATTCCCTCAGCTTGTTCACGTCTTCTAACGCTGTTTCCCAGTTCTGTACCAAAATTTCTGATGCTAATTTGCCCCAAAGAACATTCAAATAATTCTGAAAATTAACACCACTAAAATAGATTATTCATTTTCTTAAATAATTGTATACGTATTAGACTTGTTATAATCATACCTTATCTGTTGGTGGCATTATGAGCATATAGAAATATAAATACGATGTTGAAACCGAATAGTTGCCGCATTCGTAACGATATTTTGCTAACTTCACAAAACTATCCATCATTTCTACTCTAAACTGTTCATATGAAATAAATCAATTAAAGTTTATCTATACTTTTATTAGTTGGTATCTTTTTTGTAAAATAATATTGTATCTTCCAGCATGTAATTACTAGACTGCGGACCTTTATACAAAATAAAAATGTTTTGCATTGATTGTGGGAAGCAGGAATAACATAAAAATTGATTTCATCCCTTAACAACTTTGTTACATTAAAAGCAACATTACAATTTTCTTGAATTGTCTGAATCTTTTACTGTTTTATATTTGACCCAATCAATTTCTTCAGAAACGCATAAAAATCTGCAGTCTAGTAATTACTAACTGATATCGTTAACCCTTTTTCTACCAGCTCTAAATAGGTGATATATGCGAAAATCCGAAAATTGAGAAGTTTGAAAGAGAAATTGAAAAGTTGAGATTGGTTAAAAACTGAGCATATTCATGAATTATTCCTAAGAATATTCTAGAACCCTGCTTGTCATAATCCATCTCTAATATTTACTTATTAACACAAATACTTGCTTGAATAAAGAAATTTATTGAATAATTTCTAATGGAAGCATGTTTATAATTTCAATAATTAAAAAATAAAGAATGTGAACGCGGTTATTTAACCGGTCATGGTACTATTAATGTTAAATCGGCGTGTGACAGTTTTGTATAGACACTTAGGGCTAACGGATCAGCCTGTTGGTATTAAAAAGGCTAACAAATATTGAACGGTTTAGTTTCAATGGTTGCTTACATCAGATTCTTGAGTCAAATAATTGTTTAATGCTTTGGAGTCTCTCATATTCTCCATCTTCTTCATAACCTCCTCATTGTTCATAAGTGCAACAACAACTGATACATTGTTTTGTAAAATACTAAGTTCTTGAAGAACCTCTTGTCTGCGTGCTTTTAACTCCTATAACCGAAATGATTGTACTTGTGCGATATACAAATGCTTACCAGTAGAGCATATAATTGGCTAATCAAATATTAAAAGATAAATCTTAAACCAACTATGAGATCTCCTTCTGAAACCTATTCGTACCTCTGGTACTTCCAAGTTAGGATAAAGTTGCTTTCTGATGTCAATAGTATAATCTATCATATTTGTTTTACTGAGAATATCAAGCTTCGCTTGAAGTAGCTCGTCCTCATCGTATATCTGAAAAGTACAATTGTAACCAAAAAACGCATATGGTTAAATAATTATTTTGTTTATTATACCTGTTTTGCAGATAAGAACTCTAACAGGGGAAACACTAAATGCCGATCAAGGTATTGGCCTATACGTGATGTCAGATCGAATTTTGCCATTTTGATGTTCAAAGAAAATTCACCGATAACAATTCTAACCACAACGTATCTCGAAGAGACCACGCTCCAAGTTAATGTCAAAAAGTATAGAATAGATCGAAGACTGGTAAGTAGATGGAATAATATACGCATATGCTTTACAAGTTACCACTAGGGGGCTGACTTGTTCTCTTCTTCCTTGAAGAAAAGGCAATTGGATAGCACGTAGATCTGATTGATTATTGAGTATACAGAATTTTGCTATTCGTCGTAGTGACAATATCAACGTATCAAAGTATGAACTTGCACAGAGAGGATAGACTTGCATCAGATCAATCAGATGAGGTAGTAAACAGTAGCAGAGCCCTGAGGCCACTGATATATATTCTGATACCAGAGAGTTATGAGAGTGCTCACGCCCGGGTTTTGGCCGTGCCACTTTTGTGCTCACATCATGTTTAGCTTGGAACAGCTCCTACATCATCTTTAACATGGAACAGAACCTACATCATCTTTAACATGGAACAGAACCTACATCATCTTTAACATGGAACAGAACCTACATTATCTTTAGCAGGAAATAGAACCCACTTTACTGTATGACATCTGTGGTTTAGATCAGAACTAGCTTTAACCACAGACGAGGTATAAGAGTAGACCACTTACCATATGGCGTTTCGTGTCTCACACAATAACAATTGGTTTTCTTACGCCCTCTACGCCGACGAACGAAAAATGTTGGAACTAGATCCACGAAAGCGATCAAATACAAATGGCTAACGAGTTGTGTCTGTGATGTTATGACTATATGTTCAAATTATAATTATATCTACAATTATCTTTACCAGTACAATATTAATAAACATAGATACCAAATTTTCAAATGATAGAACTACAGTTTTCATAAATTTTGAACGTAAATAAGTTTACTCCACACGTATACAATAATTAATTATAATAATCATTATTATTCGCATTCCTACAGTTTTCTAACACTATTAACCAGTTAACTGCGTTCGACGTGTATACACATCAATCCAGAACTCTATTGCGGTGAAATAACAATAACCTTAAGGTGAAAATTTTCAAGAATGAATTGTTAATTTTTTATCAAATAAAAATGTAATCCTTCCTCGTTTTTCGTAAAATTTATAATAGGACCATTTGCTCTGCGTTCGACGTGTATACTTGTCATTGCTTGATTTTAATTCCCCACTCAGTCGGGGATTTTTAAAACTATATAAATTCCGCAGTTAAAAAACCTAGGTTTTCGTGTATATTTCATTTGAACAACATAAATTTAGCTACAAAAAAATCTTGCAAAATAACAATTAATAAAAAAATAAAATTCGGAAGAGTTAAGAATTAATTAATCAATAATTATGTAGTAGATCGTTTTTCGCGAGATGTCAATCTATTTTAGCACTTACTCAGAACGTAGAATACATAAACAACGTAAAATATAATAAAATATAATAAAATAATCAAATATAAAACGATGTAAAATACATAAACGACAAACGCAACAGTACACGTACAGAATCAGACATTTCACCGAAACTGTTTTCCATAAAATTTGTCAATACTAATTTAATTTTCTTTCTTCTCGCATTTATATCGAATTTAGATTCGTTTTCATCACAAAAACATCTCCAATCGGTTGGTAATATTTTCATTCTGATATTTTTAATAATATGAGAGTTTGGATCTGATTGTTCTTTATTAATAGGCAATGCGTTACAATGTTGCCCTTCGTACTCTCGACCAATCGTGGTCTTGAGAATTTCAGTGGCTTAGACAAGCGGTTGCCGGACACAACAATGTAAGCTCCTAAGCATTGTTTACTAATAAAAATCAAATTTTTGTAATAATTTATTACCATGGTATGAAAATATGAACAATAAATTATATTTTTTTTTTCTGATAAAAATGAATCCCCAAACACGTTACAAATAGAATGAAAAGGAAGTTAACAAAGTGTGTAGGAATAAAGTGTAAATACAAGTAACATTACCCAGATAGACTACGTCTCGAGATCACGTAGAGACAATTTTATTGTGGCAATAAAGATATTAAATAGTAATTTGTTTTGTCTCCCTCACTCCCTTTTAGCATCCCACAAACACACCTGCAAGGCCTCTCTAAGGCACCTTTTATGCATTTTCCAGCCTTCTTTTACGCGCCTTTTTAGATGCTTTTCAGGCATCTTTTATGCGCTTTTTAGATAACAAAGAGACGCCTGAAAGACCCCTAAAAAGATGCCTGAAATACATCTCTTGATCATGAATGAAAGATCTTTAAGATGTTAAAAAGACCTGTGAGAGATATCTTTAAGTCACCCAGTTTTGTAACGAAGACGTGTTAAAGACGTAAAAGACATCTGCCAGACGTACTTACGTCTTGCGACAGACTTCTGGCAGATATCTTTGAGATGTGTTTGTGCTATCTGGGAATAGAAATTAAATATAGATTACAATTTATACATGAAAATATAATTGAGAGTGGTTTACTAGAGTAATGCCTGTCCACATAAATCATACATATTAACAATTTCCTTTCGTATCTGTATTTATACATATATGCAACGATCCCGATAAGTAGCCATCGATTTTGCAAGCTTCTGCATCCGCGAAATTCGGAAGACAGCATAACAAAGATGAACTTAAAGTCGAAAGAAAAAAGTCAAATACGAAGGTATTACGGTACTGCCTCCTTAACTGTCCAATCTTCGGCTCTGCCGAGCGACAGTTCCAGAAGAGGTGCTACAATATTTGTAATGTGCCGAACGTAGGGAAACACTGAGGTTTGAACGTTCGGCAAACTTCAAAGGACTCGCGTTAAAGCTTTTGGAATTTCTTATTTTTTCGTCAATGAAACTTTTAGCATCGTATTCTTTCAGTTTCTCTGATTAAAATGACTATAAATACCTGTGTAACGAATATTCACATTTATGGTAGAGGTAAACGAATTCTGAACTTCGCTTGTCACACAAGTGATTATGATCGTAATAACGTCGTGTTTGGAGTCGTTTCAATTGGGAAAACGAGATGAATACGACGCTGTAGCGTCGATCGAGCATAATGCAGATATAATTATTTACACCTATATGTGCGCGGATGGCTGTAAATGTTCCACATATAGAAATATAGACGAAAACACGCAAAATGTAACTTTAGCACGAATTAGCACCTATTAAGATTAATGACACCGATGACGAAACGAGAAATGGTAATATTCTTTAACAAATCCAACGCTTTATTTTTCTTTACTGTTGCATTAGCCTAAGGCTGATCACGTAGTGGAGCAATGAATTAACAAAACGTGGCGAAACAATGAAGCGGATAAAATGATCTGCGTCGAAACGAGAGTGAGTATTTTTCAACAATTCGCGGCTCGGTTTTCTAATTCGACGATCCTAGAGGGAATCGTACACGTACAAAATAATTCTTACATACTTATTATACATCGTAACATTATATTCTCGAAAATATATTTCTTCAGCGAACATCGTATACACATATTGCATGACCTATTTCGTGTTAACATTCTTCACAATGATTTCATTAAAATTGTTACAGTCAGCTAAAGAGGATAGTATTTTCGGAAGGAAGTAGCTTGCTACATATAATGGATGAAACAAATGGAGTGTTAATATCATATCGTATTTATCGCAGTACAATCCAGGTTTGCAAAACAAGAAGATCGTATTCTTCTGCAACGTGCCAGAACAAAATAATTAATTATTCATTGTTACCGAAGATAAAGCTGTGTACATAAAATGGTTTCAATTAAGCAACGATCATAGTTACAATCAAATGCATAGCTACAATAAACAATCAGAACAAGCTTTGACAACAACACAGTTTTCGTTTGCTTTAACATATAATGGCCTGATTTTTGCGGATTCTAGTGGTTTTATAAACATATGGAAAGCAGATGTTAGACAGCAACCAATAGCCACGTATAAAAGTCGTGTATCGTCTTTGGACACTTACTGGATAAAGGAAGAACGATATCATATTCTCTGTGGTACTGAAAACCACGCAGTTACTTTACAAGTGGAAACTTCCAGTAGAAGGAATTAGCAAATCAATGAAAAAACCTTTATTCGATGCAGCAGTGCAACCACTATATGAATCAGATACTATTGTTACAGAAACATTCTCGAATACCGTTGTTACATTAGTTGGTGATAAGATAATAGCAGAATCTGAACCAGTTAATGGAAAAATAAATAACTTAATCCTTTCAGCCGATAGATCGAAAATAGTGTTTGTTACAGATGAAGGCATTGTCTCCTTATTTGATATTGACCAAAAGGAAACCATAAATATCTTGAAAAATACAGAATTAATAAAAATGATTAATATACGAAACAATAATGTAATAATCTGTAGAGAAAAAGATGATCATTTGAGAATATGGCAAAACAAAGATGTAACATATTTAGTTGAAAATACAAGATTCGTTATTTCAATTCATGAAATAAATGAAAAAAGTATTGTAACAGTAACAAGAAGTGGGGTAATACACTGTGGAATATCAATGGTACAAACTGGTCACGAAGAGACAGGGTAAACACTGGAGGCTCAGACACAATCACTACTTTCAGTTGTTTAAGTCATGGAAAAGTTATTTTGGCTGTGTTGAATGAAAATGGGGATGTAGTTTTATATATATAAACTACAAGAAGATACAATAACGCTACCAGTGTGTATAAAATTAACTGACTACTTTAGAAGGAAGTATATACAGAAGTAAACATGTTCTGAAATTTCACAAAAGGAACAGTATTTGGCTATTGGTTATGAAAATGGAGATATTTTTGTTATTAATATACCTTTGAAAGTGGAAGTACATAAACTATGTTTTCATACAACTCCTATTACTCAATTGTATTAGGCACCTCCTGCAATTAATCTCCCTGTTTTGCTCTCTGTAAAATCTGATGAACTGATATGGTGGAACATTACCTTGGACACGTATGGGGGATAAGCAAAATAAAAGAAGAAAACAAAAAATACGTCGTAGTACTAGTTTTACATTATTTACATTATTAGACAGCAAAAGTTCAGCTAATTTGTATATGTCTTTTAGTCAAAATACAGACTCGGATGTCTACAGTGCACAACGACAGTTAGAAGATAATAATACCACACGAATGAAGTTTCTAATGTAAGAAAGTAATGGAAACTTAAAGAAGGTATAAATACGAAGCAACCGGCCCTATTAGCCGCAGTAGAATTAGCATCGAATTTTCTTGCAGAAGTGTCTGTATCTCAAGATTTCACAAAGTTCGTAACAGTTGACATGTATGGATCAATTCGTACCTTTTCAATATATGGATACACTTAATAATAGCTGTTTTAAATAATAATTCTTATAATTGAATCTTAAATCTCGATAATGTTAAGCTAAAATAAGCTGAAGACATTATTTAGAGTCTAGAGTAAACGTATATATTATTACGTAACGATATAACACGTTACGTTACGACGTTACGTATAACAACAAAGCTGCGTGTAAAAGTGATCGTCAACGGTTATGTTACTTTGGTCGATGTATTCCCTGGACTCGCCAAAAATCGCGATCGATAACGATTGATAACGGATCGACGTCCGTATCAGCGCAGCCATTTCGATCACGCAAAGCTCGATCTTCACCGCTCGATTACAACACTGCAGCCTTACCGATAACGAAGCTCCTTGCGCGCGTGCTTCCAGAAGAAGTATCGTTTCGTAAGAATTATAGCCCCGATGAACATACTCGCACGATTTCAAGAGAGAGAGAGAGAGAGAGAGAGCGGATAGTCTCCACCCCCTCGCGTTACTTAAGGGAATTTATTGGCGTTGATTTCGAGCCTCGGATGGAGGTGGAAATTGGTTATGTTTCGTATAATTTTTGTAGTACTGCCTCCTGCGCGGATTGTTCTTCTTTTCTTGATTGTTCGCCCAGTTGTCAAGCGTGCTCGAATTTTGAGCTCGCGGCATCGAACTCGGTCTCTGTTTAGGTCTCTGATTCGGTTTCTCGTTGGGTTTAAGGGTGGCCTCACCGTCAGTGACGTCCTGCGTCAGCGGCTGCGATGGCGCTGCTTTTGTTTCTGCTTGATAATGAATAGTACTCGTATCAGTGTATCGGCGATGATTTGAAATCAGCTTGCTTAATCAAGATCTACTGCTCTACGCTCGTGTTCCCTATATTTAAACAGAGACAATTTTATGAACTTCGAACGAGAGGAGCTAGAAATATGTTTGCGACGCGGACGTTTTTCGAACGACAGAAAATGCAAATCCGTAGTATTTCCACTTCTAGAAATTATAGTTTATCATTGATTCGCCGTAGGGTCTTTATACGATAGAAGAAAATTTGTTTAGGTATCGGTTTCTTCCAAGGGAGGCTACCCGAAATTTTGTTATAATATAGAACTAAAAAAATATTTCACACGTATTTTTTTATAGCTGCCAACATTCGTGTTAGGGGGGTGAAAATAGCCCTGTAAATTGGGGTTATGTAATAGTTAATTTTTAACATATTTTTTAAACAAATTATCTATTTTTTAATCAGTTTACACTAAAAGGCTCGCCATTAAGAGACGCACAAATTGGAGTTTGAAAATTTCGTCTAGGCCTGATAGTTCCGGAGATATTCAATAAAATGGATTTTTCCACCTCCAACTATGAGGGTTATCTACACCCCCTTGGCACAAATGTCGGCAGCTATAAAAAAAATACGTGCCAATTACTTTTTTCAGTTCTATATCGTACTAAAATTTCATTATAATCGGCGTATTACCTCCCTTCTTATTACGGGAACATGTAGTGGAGCGTCGAGGAGAACGGTGCGGTGATTTTCGTTTCTATGTGCACCGCTATTCTCTCGTCACCGCTCCACCATGAAAATTGATTTTGTTCCACTATGTCTGCACCCTTAGGCGAATTTTTTGACGGTAGAAGGCAATTAAGATGAAATAACTGACCAAGAAATGTTCTTTATTCCGTCGGCTCTCAAACGTGAACGTTATACTCTCGCGAGTTCGTTATTAAGATTAGAAGAAGGCGACGGCCGTAAACTGGACCAACAGCTGAAACATGTATCTTTCCATCGTTGGAAGAGAAGAATCAGATGAGGCTATGGCTTAGTGGTCCTGGACTTCCGGTGCCGTATGAATTGTTTAAACAGTTTCTAGGTGAATACCGACTCGATTTCAGTTCATTGTCGTTCAAAAGTGAACATCGTCCTTTGGACAAGTGGCGCGCCAGAGCAAACAAAATGGATTTACTCCGATGAGCTACTTGTCCGGCTGACGGCCGAGTAAAATGACGCCTCCTCATCGTCATTGCACTCCCTTGCTGACCAGTAGATGGACTCACCCGGACTGTCGACACGCGTCTCGTTCATCGACGTCGCTCCATCCGTTTTCTTGTCGCTTGTTGTCTGAAATTGTTTAACGTTATGAATATATCAGATCATCGTGAAAGTTCTCGCGGCCCTGAACCGTCCGTTTTCGAAACATGAAACTTAGAAGATGATCTCCACTTCGTTACGTTGGCATCAGGCGTTCGCATCACGGTGCTTGTTCGATGATCTTCAAAACTCTTTAAGCGTTCTAATCTGGAAGTTTGAATTCTAACGCGCTACCACGAGAAGCAGAAGTATCTCTCAAAAGTTCGAATAGCTTGGAAGCTTGTAATTGGTTCGTAATTCCGATATGTTTCATAAGAAAGTTTAATAAGAAGTCATCGCACTCAACATAAAATATGTGTAATGTAAAAAGACAACGGCAAAGAACATCGCTTTTACCTTGTCGAGAGGAAGTGCGTTAGGCGTTCCTGAGCTATCGATTTCCTGGGACTCGCTTTTGACTGGACCTTGAGCGTCGTTTTGAGTATCTTCTAGTTCGATCACAGATGTGCTTTTTTCCTTCTCGCCTAAGCTATCTTCTCGCTGTGCGCTGTCGGCCGGCTGATAAATGATTTGAAATGTAGATTGTCTTCTGCTACGTAAAAATGAAAATGAAAACACGTCGATGGTTGTACTCACGTTGGATACATTAGTCAGAAACTCGCGACTCTCTTTTCTAATATCTTCTAATTCGGTCAAGGATATGCTTTTCTCGTCCTCGTCTCCGCTATTCGACGTACTCGACTGTCCACTGCAATTCGCCGGCTGAGAAAATGAAAATGTTCGTAAATGTTCGTAAAATTGCGCGAAAATGTTGTAGGTGGTCGTGCTTACATTGAAATCGGTATCGTCCGTGCTTTCATCTGAAGCACAATTATCGAGCTGCGTTAGTACTGTCTCGCTTTCGGATTCAGAACTCACTTGAGAGAACTTCCGCTTTGTGTCGCCGAGCATGGGACTTCCGATAGACACTGTAATCGACTTTTCGTCGGGGCTTGCTGCCTGCAATGGTGCATTTATATTAATCATTTCTTATTGAATTTATTATAATCTATTATAAATGTACACCAATCGTAGCACAGAAAATCAAAACATTAAAAGAATTTCAAAATATTGTTATGTTCAGACTCCGGATTTTGTGCATTCATACCAAAAATGAATAAGAGCAATTCCAAACAGTGAAAATATTAAACGATTTTGAGAGAATTAATATATTATTTTCATCACATTGAAATTATTAATGAAGAATATAAATTTATATTTAGCTCCTGCATCTTGCAGTTTATGCACAAACTTTTTATTTTGCATAAACATCCGGAGTCTAGTTATGTTAGTTTGAATCTATTGAACATATCAAGACAGAAAAATTCGCAGTCTACTAATTGTTAATCGTATTATTAATAGACATGCACAATGATTGTAGGCTTACCATATCGAAATCCAGATCAGACACAAACATTTTAATCGGCGTTGGGGACGGTGATAATTTGGACGAGTCCAAGCAAAATAACGACGACAGAGACAATCTTATAGATTTCATCAGGAATCTGTCCTACATCCATCACCGAAACTATTATAGTGCTATGTTTAATCAACCGTCTAAGGATCGACTGTGTCGGACAGGATAGGGTTTACGAAATCTACTGGAATTTTTTTTAAGATAACTGCTAAAAGAAAATGCCACGAATTCATGCGATTTATTCGCAAAACGATCCACGTTTCACTGCTTCTTCGACACTGAGTTTACGGACCACCAAACTCACTATTTTACATTACTCTATAAAAATAACGAAGAAATAAAAGAAGTAATTTATAAATATTCGAACCCGTCATTTTCATTGGTTCCGTACACCTAGTGTCGAATCAAATGTACAAAGTTGAGGAGGTCTGCGGCGGAGTTAGACATGAACCCTCTTCGTCAAATAAAAACAATTTATATTAACAACTTCAAAAAACTATATTACATCAAAATTTTTGGTATTTGAGCTAATTTTCTTCTGGCATACAATGTTAGCCCAGGGCCACAAAACTAACGGTCCGCCGCTGAGAGGGAGCAAGATGGAAACAGGTAAATACGATGGGAAACGGTAGTAGAAATGAAACAACAAAACCTTATTATTGCTTACTCTACGTCTCGATGATTTCGCTGTCTTTAAATGGAACGTTCTCAGCCGCCTGCGACTCTTTTGTAGGAATTTCACCTGGAAAGATCAATTGACTTTTATTCATCGCAGAGATGATAGAACAAATAATAACTAGACTCGGATTAATTTCATACCATTGAAATCGCTTCTACGCGATGATAGCCGAAAAAGAAAGCCCCCACGTTGAGTACTCCTCTGATAATTCGCAGGATAATCAGTCCTGGTAGAAACAAAATCCATGGGAGCGGCCTGATGAGTTCAATTCTGCCAAACATCTTTCCATTTTCCTCTGTTTAAAAAAATTTATTATTAACACTAGAACTACTGAGCGCTAAATGCAATTGGAACACTTTGCCTTATAAAAATGGCAAAATTGTACTTCAATAGAGAAGTTCGCTAGCACAGTTTTTCAGAAAAAAAATACTTATAGTTTAAATATTTCTAAAAGAACCAATCAGATCTAGTGCTAAATGATTTACGTTATTATCGCGTCCACGCATACAAGAAACGGTTAACTATTAATTGATTACCAGCATTGATTTCATGGGAGGGCAGACTCCAATGTGCCGACTTCTCCGCGATGTACAAACAGTAATCGAACAATTTCAAAAGCGGCTGACCCACGAACGTCTGTGACATAGTGATGAAAATTGACTCCAACCATCCGATTACACCCCCGGACGTCTTGGATGTCTCCTAGAAATGTTTTTACTGCACGTAAGTCACAATAAAAATAATCAAAGAATGTATATACATGTACAGTAAAGGGTTTTCCTTCGATCAAGACTTTATTGTATTTTAAAATGGCTCCGACACTCACGATAGACGCGGACCTTTCGTCCTCCATGTTTCCAGTTAATCTAGAAGACGCAAATAATACAATTACAAACAAAACTTTCACTGGCTTCCGCTAGTTGTTAGAAATATTATAGTTAAACACAGTAATATTTTGTTAAACTGACAACAGAGAAAACGATTGATCAGCAAAAGAAGGTCAAGCTAGAATCGGTCCGTATCTACACTGTCATCGTATCTACACTGAAAGGTTAAATGTAATCGGGACTAATAGACGAGATTTTCTTGACTCGCTTGGTTTAACACAAAGTCTCTGTGTATTTACTCGTTTCATAAACCGACTGAAACAGTTACACTATTCTTTAAGTATTGCGTAATTACACGTTAGACACTAGTTGAACTATCATACGAACAACAACAACGTAGTTTGTTAGTACGCGGACAGTTTGTTGGCGAGATCGAATGAAATTCTCTTCTATGAAACCGTAATAAAATCGATAACAAATAAACAATGAGGAATGCAGCGGCGATAATCCGCTATCGAGAAGGCATGACCTCGTCCTATCGCTTAGAATGCACGAACTCCCATAGAATGATCTGTCTGAATAAAAAGAATTTTTCAAATTTTACGAGTAACACAGAAATCTGCCATTTTTTATGCTGCGTCGTTAATGTCTAACGCAGGCCAAGTTAATGCAAAAAGGAACAAGGAAAGGTCAAGAAATTGTATTCTTTTTTTGCGTAGGGTCTCCGCGTTAGGGTAACCCATACCAAATCATTTGCGTTCACCTTTCAGTAGCTTTTCAGATTTTCTCAGTTCAACAATAATTCCTTCACTTGCATCACAGCGTCCCCGTTGGTGTAAGCAATATTCTAGACGAACTGAAATTAACGATTTGTCTGATTAAATATATAGAAAAATCTCCAATTAGATTTTTCACTGTATTCACGACTGTTCGATCACAAATACACAATCCCACTTTCTTTTAAATTGCACTGGTTCCCTTGCTAATTTACTGTTACTCAACGACTGGTTTAAATTCACTCAATTATTTCTTCACTGAATAAATGAATTCTCGCCTAACAGCCCATGCGAAACCTTTCGTTCTTAGACTAGCAGACTGACTGAACGAGCTACCAAACAAACCATAAGAACGACAGTGGCAATAATTTCGCTATCGGAAAGACGTGACACGGCGATATCCGTTCGGACACAGAAACACAACAAACGGCGGTGTCGACGCGCAACGCGAAATAAAAACTGTTTATTCGCACATCGTTAAGGAAACAACGAGATTAACGACGAGGTGTAACGATACACGATAATCCCGATCACTGTTCGATGAGAATATACGCGAAGCTTAATTTCTCGAATTATTTTTCGAATTAACTTGCGGAATATTTTTGTAATTAATGTATGTACTTCGTCATACACCGTCGCACAATTATGTATTACTTTTTCAAAGATGAACTCACCTGGTAGCTGATGGCTGAAAGATAGCGTCGATACACACTGCTCGCGATGAACTACGCTAAAGGAAGGCAGTTCTTCCGTTGTTTACATCGACAATCGTGTTTACATCGTCTTATTCGAAACATCCAAGTGTGGACAGGAATTCTGTACTCGGGAGACAGGCCCGCAAGTAAGATTAAACGTCTTCAAGTATACTTGTGCTTAAAGGAACTCCAAGAAAATTGATTTGATAAAGATTCTAAACTAAAATACCCACCACCTATTGTATTTTAACCAGTCAGACTCGTCATGAAGATTCAAATCTTCAACAAATTTTCGAGAAAGTCTAACAAATATGAATGTTACGTTTCTTTATAGATGAAATAAAATTTGATTCGTTTCTAATCAATATTTAAGCATTAAAATGAATGTAGCCATACAAAAGAATATAAATTTTCGTATAAGGACGTTTTAATCACTGTAACTGTAAAGAATATGGTACGGCAAGGGGGGATTGAAGAACACATACAGTGGATGTACAAAGTATTCGTACACCTTTCAAAAACGAATAACTTTTTCAAAATTGAATCCAACAGCTTTTTTGAGACGTTAAAAGGATTATTTTACTAGTACGAATAGTTCGTACACCCACAATAAAAAGCACAATATTTGAATTTGTTGTGTGGGATCGTTCGACGTGGCCAGCTTGAAGAAATTCGGAACACCGTTTAATACATATAATATTTAATATAACCAGAGAGTATATGAGAGTGCTCACGCCCGGGTTTTGACCGTGCCCATTATAGTGCTGCCCCCTACTCGAGTGCTTAGCCTGGAACAGCTCCTACATCATCTTTAGCATGGACAAGATCCTGCATCATCTTTAGCCTGGAACAGATCCTACATCATCTTTAGCCTGGATCAGATCCTACATCATCTTTGGCCAGGATTAGGACTTGGGACGTACAGTTTATATTGTTTTATATAAAATATATGCAACTAATATACAAATCTCTAATAATATAAACTCAGTATTTTAATTATTCCCGATCCTTTGTTGCAAACTGTAGTTGCAAAACATAAAAAAGCCGGAAGATTTCGAAGAAATACAGATTTTATATCGAAGCTTAAAAGCGATCATCTTGGAAATTAATTTAATGATGCAGTACTTACTGTCATCAATACTATCTCCAATTTTTTCCATATATTTAGGTACAGTTATCATTAATTAAACAAAATGAAAACCAATTTTTTGTATGAAAATTCACAAGAATAACTTTAGGGTTTTCCTGAAATTTTCAGAATATGTTTAATTGACACAAATCTACAGAACGTATTTTTTAAATTTTCAGTATAGGCCCACATTAAAAAGTTGTAATACGCAACTTTTAGTATTTTTTCTATAATTCCGATCAATTGCAATTTTTGAAAAAATTTCTTTTCACATTCTTCAGTAAACTAATTGCTCTAGTTTCCCAAAAGAGTTCAAACCGTATAGTACAATATTAAAAAAGTTATCGTCTTGTTTAGAGCGTCCAAATATTAATTCTGGTCACTGTATGTCACAGCAGTTCAAAGGCCCAGTGCCGCATTCGCTTGTAGGTCTCGGATAGTGATCAGTGATAAAAATAAAAGACGAAACTCGAAAGATTTTGAATCATATTTACCTATGTCGCACAGTGGGACAAACCGATGAATTCTGTGTCAAAATCAAAGAACTTTTGATAGAAATGAGTTGGAACGATGCAGAAACTTCTCATCGACGAATTTTTTTACTTCTGGTGATACCTTATTTTTATTTTCATCACCGGACGTTAAAAAATTCGTTGATGAGAAGCAAGTTAAAAAGATTAAATACTTACCTTATTTCCTGTGTAAATGAAAATATAATTATGGAAAATAGATATCTAATTTAAATTACATTACAGTGTCATATACAGCCTACGAGGAGTGCCAGCCACAATCGCAGCGATATATGTCAAAGTGATCGTTCATCAAGTGATATACAGTGAGCCACGAAAATATTCGAACGCCCTTTAAAACAGAATAACTTTTTTATAACAGTACTAAATGACCTGATTTTTTATAATCAATTAGAAGCATTGGTTTACGAAATGATATGCAAAAAATATTTTCCAAAAATTATAATTTACAAGGTTACATGCAAAAGTAAAAAAGGTATTTTTTTAAACATTTTTATTCGGGCTCTTAATGAAAATTTAAAATATATGTTTTGTAGATCTATGCTAGTTAAACATATGCTGAAAATTTCATCGAATCGGTTGACGCAGAAAAAAACGTCACACATCAAAAGATGTAAGAATCTGTGGATTTTAAGCAGAAACTGACCAGAACTCGCGAAAAATTATGATTTTCACCACATTTAACCACTTGTTGCTCTTGAGTATGTTCATCGATTGTCAAATCATTTAAACGAAAAAGTGATTTCATTATTATCTGTCTTAGTTCGGAGCTCCTTCGAAGGCCTAGCGCGGCCGCATAGGGCCTTCATTCATTCATATTTTAGTACTATCTGAAAGTTTAAAGGTATAGTAATTTAGGTCGTTGGATTCGTTTTGATATCATCTACAATATTGTGAAGTCAAAAATCCATTTTACTTTCAAAAATTAAAGGTGACATTAATTATATATATTTAATTTAAATATAGATTATATTTAAATAGGGTGAAAAACCCGTCAAATAATAAAATGCATTTTCTTATTTGCAGAGCCATCGCTGTCATCGCCGTCATCATCGCTCCCAGATAGCACAGACGTCCATTGAACGTCCGTTTTTTGTATAATTTATGTCCATACGCCCGATGTCCGTTGCGGACGTCCCTTGGACGTCCAAAGGACTTAAATTTCGGACGTCGTATGGACGTCCGTTTATTATATCCTAACCCAGATTGCACAAACACATCTCAAAGATATCTGCAAGAAGTCTGTCGCAAGACGTAAGTACGTCCGACAGATGTCTTTTACGTCTTCAACACGTCGTTGTCACGTCGTTGTCACATCTTTGTACGTCTTTAAGACATCTTTGTTACAAAACTGGGTGACTTAAAGATATCTCTCACAGGTCTTTTTAACATCTTAAAGATCTTTCATTCATCGTCAAGAGATGTCTTTCAGGCATCTTTTAAGCATCTTTTTACGCGTCTTTCTGGGCATCTTTTAAACGCTTTTATGGGGGCCTTTTATGCATCTTTTACTCGTCATTTTAAGGGTCTTTCAGGCATCTTTTAGGCGTCTTTTTAGGGGTCTTTCAGGCGCCTCTTTGTTATCTAAAAAGCTCATAAAAGATGCCTGAAAAGCATCTAAAAAGGCGCGTAAAAGAAGGCTGGAAAATGCATAAAAGATGCCTTAGAGAGGCCTTGCAGGTGTGTTTGTGGGATGTTAAAAGGGAGTGAGGGAGACAAAACAAATTACTATTTAATATCTTTATTGCCACAATAAAATTGAAACATTAAAATAAAAAAACTGCGGTTGAAATATTAAAATTAATATATTAATATTAAAGTACTAACTAATTGAAATAAAATGTTAAAGTAAAATAAAATATTAAAGAGAATATATATACCGGGTGGTTCACGCAACTTGCACACCTATATAACTAGCAAAGTATGCGTTGCACGCAAAAGTTTTGTAGGGTAAACTGTACTATTGCTGGCACTGCAGTAAGTTATTGACACTTTTGATTTAAACGGTAAATATTAAGAATTCCTGGTATAGAAAATCATTTTATATTGCTTCTTATTTATAATTCAAAGCAACGTTGTAAGTTTTCATAACAGAGTTCCACATGTGAGTGGTAGCAACGCAGGTACATTCAGTAAGACCGACGGATGACCACAGTACAGTGTAAATAGGGTTTTATTAAAATTTTCGTTACGAGTCAGTATCAGAGCTGGGGAAAATAGTATTTTAAATAGTAAATAACAGATGGTAAACAAACATATAAATTAGGTACATACCCAGATAGCACAAAGCTTGCTAAAAGACGTCTTTTATACGCCTGCCGCAAACTGTAAGTCCGTCTTAAAGACGTACGTAGACTTTTTTTCGTCTTTAACTCGTCTTTAATTGGTCTTTGACACGTCTTTGTTACAAAAGTTACGTCTTACAGACCGCTTTTATACGACTTTCGCGCGACTTACAGACGTCTTCTTGTTTGACAAAAAAGACGTCTAAAAGATGTAGCTTTAAGACCTCTTTTTGGCATCTTTTTGTGCATCTTTTATACGTCTTTTTAGGGGTCTTTGAGACAGCTTTTCAGCATCTTTCAGGAATTTTGCAGGCGTCTGTTTTGAGGCCTTTTATGCGTCTTTTACACGTCATTTTAGGTATATCATATTAGGTATTTTCAGGTATATTTTGTAATCTATTTTGCACCAAATATATTTTGTAATGTACATATATACACATACAAATTAATTAAAATTATATTATTAAAGGTAAAATAATGAATTATAATATCTGCGGCTGCTGTCTGGTTCGTTGAGCAGGATCCGCAAAAGCTTTGATGGTCCCAAACGCCTTTAGCGTAGCATTCTGCCTTGAGTGGCAATTGCAGCAGCTCCTTGACTCCTCTTCCTCCTGCCTTCTTTCATACTCTCTGCGTCTGCTTGTGAGTAGCGATTCCTCGTTGGTGGCAGTAACTGAAAATAAAATATGTTTTATGGAAAAAAGATATACTAGCTAATTACAATAAGATGATGATAAGAGGATGAGATGTACATCTGACGAATTTTCCCGTACTCGTAGCACTTACCACTTACTTCTTCTTCTTCTTCGGCGATAACCATGTTTTCACTTCATAGGTTAGGATTTCGCGTGAACTATGCACTTACTACTTTTTGCGTTTTTACGCTACTTGAGCACATAACCTGACACAAACTATTCACGTTAGGCAGGTTTCATGAAACACATTTGTATATTCGACGCGATGCATACACATTGAGATCCCGCTGATCCGTAAAAACGACGGCTCCAAAAAGACGACTTTTTAAACGTGTTAAAGATCGCCTTTTTGAAGCCGTCTTTTTCACGGCAAAAATGAGACGCAAAAAAGCCGTCTTTTTGGAGCCGTAAAAACGACGGCTCCAGAAGGACGACTTTTTAGACGTGTAAGAGACGTCTGTATGGGCCGTAAGACGTAAAGACGTAAAAAAGACGAGAAAAAGACGACTTAAAGACGGACTGTGCTATCTGGGTAGTACAATACAATACAATCGCGCATACAACACTAATATATACAATAATTCATAATATTTATTCATATTTATTTATGTAATTATAGAATATAAATTATTAATTTTATTTTTAAAAATTTTTGCTGCATCGAAACTGACAAAAAAACGAAACACGAGACTGACAAAAACACGAAACACGAGACTGACAACGAAGAGCAGCGAAGTTCGAGTGTTTGGATTAGAGTGCCGGCAGAGTATGCAGCAGTATGCAGCCCCCGTAAAACTTTTCTAAATATCAAATCGGGGAACGTCGACAGTGGGCTGCGTGCATTTTTTCGGCGCGACGCGTATCCTTCCAGGGGAAAACCCAAGCACTTAGAGACGCAGTATTTATCAGTGTTACCAACCTCTGTGCAGAAAAAAGTTTTTTGTGTGGTAACACTGATAAACATACAGATGTGTCAGCCAGAGAGGATAGGAGAGTGCTCACGCCCGGGTTTTTGAAGCCACCGGTATAGTGCTGCCCCTACAAAGAATCCTAGCATGGATCAGATCCCACACCCACGGTAGAGCGGATTTTCCCCTCCCACTTTTAACCTGGATCAGATCCCTCACCCATGGTAGAGTGGATTTCCCCTTCGGATTTTAAGATTTTAGATTTCCACGGACTAGTAAACGTTCTGTTTCATGCTAAAACATGCTTCTGGATGGTGTAGTCTCTGTTTCGTGGGAAAAGTGGCTCTACCGTGGGTGTGGGATCTGTTCTGTGCTAAGCGTGAGCGTGCCAAAAATTGGTGGCAACTTATACCCGGGCGTGAGCACTCTCCTATCCTCTCTGTGTCAGCCTAATGCCTCGTCCAGACCTGAACGGAACGGATTTGTGCTATTTCTATAATTTCTTGCGAACAAATACAGAAGTTGCAGCGGCTTATGCTACACAAAGAAATACAGAAAATATTGGAAATTTATGGAGTGAATTAAAGTTTCAAAGCGAAATGTTCAGGTCTGTACGAAGCATTAAAGACATCAGATTCGAGATTAAATGACTTCAATTTTTGGAGATGTTATGACATTTCGACGAACAGTCCCGCGAACGTCGTCGCGCGCATTTCGGCGCGCATTCGGGCGCGCGGCCGAACCATCAGCTCTGGGAACGACGGCGCGCATTTCGGCGCGCACGAAAGCGACCGGGTAGCACTTGCAAATCTGTTTGTAGAACAGGTAGCATATCCTACACGATCCCCGTAGAAAATGTTTGTGTCACAATATGTCCCCCTCTATCTCGTGTAAGTTTTGTATACAACATTTTTTCATATTATTACAAATAACGGCAATATTTAAAGTGGTCATAGTTATTGCCCCACCCTGTATATACAGTGACTCCCACTAATATTCGCACACTTTTAAAAATACATTGTTAATATTGGACCATACGATTTGACATTTTTTGTGAAGTTAGAACAATAATTGGTTTGCTGCACAACGTGACTAAAATTTTTGTAAAAAATTGCAAGTGTCGGAAGTACAGAGAAAATACTAAAAGTTGCAACTTTACAATTTTACAACTTTTTTATGTTGGCCTATATTGAAAATTTAAGATATACGAGGTGTGATCAAAAAGTAAGGTGACTTTTTATTTTTATCAAAAAATATTTATTTATTCATCAATATTTATGTTGTCCCCTTCAAAATAATCCCCCTCAGATATAATACACTTTGTGCCAGCGCTTTTCCCAATACTCGAAGCACTTCTGATAAGCACATTTTGGTATAGCTTTGAGCTCTTCCAGCGATGCAGTCTTTATCATCGTTGCAAATCTCCGTCCTTTCATGGGTCTCTTCAGTTTTGGGAACAGGAAAAAGTTGCAGGGGTCGAAATCCGGTGAATATGGTGGCTGAGACATGATTGTGGTCTTGTTTCTGGCCAAAAAATTACTCACAAGTAACGATGCGTGAGCAGATGCATTATCGTAATGCAAAATCCATGGATTGTATTTCCAAAATTTCGGGCGTTTTTTTCGTATTGCTTCACGCAAACGGCGCATAACTTCAAGGTAATACTCCTTATTAACCGTACGACCTTGTGGTAAGAACTCCTGATGCGCTACGCCATGATAATCGAAGAAAACAGTGAGCAAAACCTTGACATTTGATCGAACCTGGCGTGCTTTTTTCGGTATTGGCTCTTCTGGGGACTTCCATTGGGACGATTGGACTTTGGTTTCGACGTCATAACCATATACCCATGATTCGTCACCAGTTATGACCCTTTTGAGCAAATCAGGATCATCGTTGACGTCATTCAACGCTCCTGAGCGATGCTCATGCAACGTTTCTTCTGGTCAAAATTAACCAGTTTCGGAACAAACTTTGCCGAAAACGCAAAACACTTCTAACCTTTATGCTTCTCACAAACAAACAAAAAATGCTATATAGCTGAAACTGTGAACATATGTTCGGGACGAGTGTACGTACCAGCATTGACACAGATCTACAAAACGTATTTTTTAAATTTTCTATATGGAACTTTATAAAATGCAACTTTTAGTATTTTTTCTACAATTCCGATCAAAATTGCAAATTTTTAAAAAAATTTCTTTTCACATCCTGTAGCAAACTAATTGCTCTAGCTTCCCCAAAAAAGTTCAGATCGTATAATACAATATTTAAAAAGTTATTGTCGTTTTAACAGTGTCTGAATATTAGTGGGAGTCACTGTAATTATTATATTACATATACATATATATATATTACACATACGTATATGTGTGTATATGTACGTATATGTGTATACATATACAAGATAAGCGTACATTTCTGCAATAACTTATGATGAAAATAATGTTTAATTGAGAGACAGAGAGCGTGAGAGAGAGAGAAAGAGAGCGATGGGCCGCGGGGGTTGGTGAGCGAAGCGAACAGACGCCCGGCTCCCTAGTATATAATACTAAAAATTCTTATTGTTACAATCTTAACGGTCGAATATTGACGATTTTTTGTTTACAACATTACTTTGTTAAACTAACTAACTAAGTAAAAGAAGAATAATACCAGATACATATGTGAAAAACCTATACAAATAATAAATTGTTTTCAAACAAATATGTATACGAAAATCATTGAATAAATGAATAAAATTCTATTTGATCTCAAGGTAAAAAATTTTTAGTTTTAATTCCTATTTACTTATTTAAAATCTGTACATGTGTATATGTATATACCCAGATAGCAAGCGACGTATTAAAGACGTTTTTTACGTCCATTTTAGATCTGAACGTCTTCCATTTTAATTGCGTCTTATAGACATAAAAACGACGTCTCCAAAAAGACGTCTTACAGACAACAGAAGACGTCTTTTAGAACTCTATTCTGTTTGAATCTATTCAATCAAAATATACCGACTAATAATAGACTTGCGAATTTGTTTTCTGAAATGCATTGTTTCGACTTCGTATAAAAAAATAATTAGATGCCATATCGACAAGAATTGTAAAACAAATGCATAAACAAACATAAAAAATCAACGTTACCAGAGCACCGATATATCAATAGTTCGTAGTGGCTGTTTAACAGTTTTTTAAAACATTTCCTCGCAGAGACGCTGCTAACAAGCACCGGAAAAGTTTTTCCTTACGTGGAAAATAAAGAAGTCCCGGAGTATAAAACATTTATTATCTCTATCTGAGCTGATATTACACGCGTACCCGCTACAATTAAATGTAGCAATGGTATCAATTGTGAATCGTTAGACGCGGTGGCATCTTGTTACGTTCAGTTTCAGATATGACGAAGACGAGAGATCATCGAATAATCGATGTATAATAGAACCTGGTCGAACAATCGATTGTTGTATCTCGGCAACTGGTCTCGCTTAGCATAGCTTCGCTGTTTGCCGAGCCAGAATCAATCCGCTGTAGCCGCGCTCTGATTGGTCCGTGTTTTTCGTTAATAACTCCTAAACAAAGCCGCGGACGCCATTTTTGCAAAGGAAATGTCGCTTCAAATGATCTCAGGAACCTCCCATTTCCGGAAGTTGAAGGAATTTTTAGACATCCTGTAAATACGTTACTGTTTTGGCCGCGCATGCGTGTGAAATCTTGCACAATATCTCAGCACTCTGCACGAGACGGCACGGCAAGGCACGAACGAATGGCTCTCTAGCGGCGACCAGAGAAGTAGGATTTAAATATCTAAATATCACAAAACGTCAACCCACGTCAACCTTACAGAGGTCAAGAGGTGCTTTGTCGAAAGTCGGAACACTTCTAACTTCTATAGTACGCCGTGGACGCACCCTCGAAATGGACTTGCACCGCTTGCAAGTTACATTAGATATTCTCGCGTGTAATCTACACGGTATGAAAGATAAAATAAAGCGGGAAGATGAATTAATGTCTCATTTATGGAATGAGCGAAACATAACGTAGGCAAACAGTATATATTATTATGTAAACAAATAATCTACAGATTTTTGTTACAGCATTACAAATATATAATATTAAATCATTCATTAAATCATTTCTTGTAGGGAAGGTATTTCGAAGAGGATGAAACACCGTTACAATACAAAAGAATCGAAGTCTATAACAAAAGCTCAAGTGTTGAAAACCACAGGAAATAAACAATTTGAAGCCAAAAACTATTCAAAGAGTATACAATCTTATACAAAATGTGCTATGTATGCTCCAGAACATAGTCCTGAATGTTCAGCGGCTATTGCAAATAGATCTGCTTCTTTATTTTTTTTAAATAGGTACAACGTAAGTAAACATAAAATATACCGTAAATATATATTTCATTCTATAGATATGTATTTAATGCTTTCCATTGTATTAACGTATTGTAATATATTCATGTATAACGCATACCTGTTAACAACATCAAGGACTGTATAAAAGACATTGAATTAGTAATGAAGTTAAATTGTCCTAAGAGATTACATCACAAATTACATTTGCGACTGGTGCAATGTTACTTGAAATTAGGTAATATAGATTTAGCAAAAAAAATGGTTTCCGAAATACGTGAATCGATTGATGATCCCAACTATATTGCACCTTCTATGAAAGGTAAACAATATGTGTTGATAAGTGTTGATATGACACTTCTAAGCTCAAAAGAATGATTTTAATGTAGAGATTAAGTTCTAAATGAATTATGCTTCTAATACATTTACATTTTAATATCAACTTTCAGATTATATTGAAAAACATCTTTCTGAAATAACATTTAATGAGTCACATACACCAGATGAGTCGAAACATCTTCATGATTCGTTAGACTTGAGGTCTATACTAATGTTTGATGAAAATCCTCATTTTCCACACGCATCGTCGAGCATTGATAGAAAATTCAAGGAAGGACTGGGGAGACATGTAATAGCAAATAGGTTAATAAAAAAGGGTGAAGTCCTGTTTTTAGAAAAACCAGTAAGCTTTGTATTAGTGAATGATGATGTAGTGGGTCGTATTTGTCAACACTGTAATCGTCTCAACACAGACATTCCTGTACCGTAAGTAATATATACATATGTAGTAAAGTAGTTATAAGGCAAATATACTTTATAAAATTATTGTATAATCATGAATTATGTTGATTTAGATGCACAAAGTGCTTGAATACTTTTTATTGCGACACAAATTGTTTGAACGAAGCATGGTCATCGTACCATTGTTGGGAATGTCTTGGAAATCAAATGGGTCTATGGAAAGAAGATTGTATTGCACAATTAGCACTGAAAAGTTTTTTAGTATGTACAACAACAACGGATACAATCAAATTTAATGAAATGCAAAATTTGATAACTAATTTTGATAAAGTACCCATAAAAGAGTTGATAGCGCACGGTACTGTAAGTAACACAACAGTATTGTGAAAACAAGATTTTCTTTATAACTTATACAATTAAATCTCTTACAGCTAGCTGTCATGCTTACCATGTATTTATTGGAACACACTGATTTCTTTGAAAGAAACGACCTTAATGATCATTTCGCAAGGAAGTTTGTTGATAGCAGTTTTAATTCCAATTTTCCATCTATAACAAATGATAACAAACATCTTTACGTAAGCTCTTTACTTCTGCGATATATCCTACAACATTATTTCAATGGTAGTTCAATTTCTAAGACCAGTATACAATTGAGCAAAAATGATTTGCCTATCAATTTCGAAATTAAAACAGACATTGTAGCAAGAGGAATTTACCTGTCTTCGAGTATGGTGAATAATTCTTGTGATTCCAACATAGTTTGCATGTAATTGTTTATTTTTTCTTTTTTTTTTAGACATTTGAATTACATTAGTTAATAAACATGTTATTTTTATTATTATATTTTAGTTTTATGGATCAATACAAGATCGTTAGAGCATCGAAGGATATTGCTGCAAATGAAGAAATTTTAATTTGTCATGGTACAGTAAGAGTTTTCAACGCGTTAAACATGTATGTGTGTACGTTCCATCGCTGACTTAGTTTTGTTATCTATAGGTCTCCATTATAGGCATACATCAACAGAAGAAAGACAGAAAGTACTATCAATTCAGTATTATTATACCTGTAAATGTAAAGCTTGCACTAAGCCAAATCTGAAATATTTCTTGGTAAATATTCAAACCGTTCATTCTTTCTCAAATAATTTAATAGTTAAGTTACTATCATGTTATCACTGCAGGAAAGGTTCACTGCCATGAACTGTTCGAAATGTAATGGTGCACTGTGCAACATCAAGAATTCTTTATTTTGTTTAGACTGCTTCGACAAGCCTAAACATTTTCAACAAGATAAAATAAAACAAGCTGAAATACTCTTTAAAGAAGCTGAAAGTTACATTGTTCAAGAAAATGTTGAAGTAGCTCTGATGAAATTAAAAGAATGTTTAATAATTAGGAGAAGAATGTTATATAAATATAATGAAGATATTGTCTCTACATTAGATGTTATATTAAAATTATATATGGCGAAGGGTATTGTATAAATCAATTATTTGCATGAAATGTTCATTAACTTTATTATAAATTAAATGAGATTACTTTTCAGGTAAATTGGCGGATGCTAAAAAATGCAGGGAAAGTATAATTGCTGCAGTTATTGAAAGATTTGGACCTTCTAGTGTCGAGCTCATGAATGTACTGTGTAAACTCGTAAATGGATGTATTGTTTATCTCCGAGAGACGTCGGATACTGCTACAAGCTCGTACAAGTAAGTTCGTTATGTTTCATGCATGAAAAGTTTTAATTTATTACAAATGATACATGTAAATGTTTACTATTTATTTTCATATTATAGAGCTCTATTGACCACAACATACGAATATTTGGAACAAATAGAGGAGTTGATAGATCTTAATTATGGATCATGGGGTGATATATACAAAGTGTACAAACATCAAAAAGACGCGGTATACAATTACTTCCATCAGTTAAAGCCTCATTAAGTATTACAAATTAATTCTAAGGACGTAATATAGAAAAGCATTTGTTTTTTTTTCACGTTTACTTTTTGTTTGTATAAAACTATTTTATTTTTGTTCAAAGAAACTTGGCAATGTTTTTCATAATAAAATTTTCAAAATTTGGTTTAATTTGTTGAACTGTAATTATTCTTGAAATTGATTGTACACGCTGGTCTGTTCATCTTGACCTTATCCCAGTTTTATTATTTTTTAACGTTGAAAATAGTGGTTCGCACATATATGTGCTACTACTGCTACCGAACTCATTGCACATAACATCGGAAAATCGGTCGACAGATAAATAATTGTAGAATTGTGGAATCACAACATCTATATATTTGTTTCAATATGGAAACACACTGCATTTCGATTAATTCCAGTTGTACAGGTTTTGTACTCCTAATTCACCCTTCTGCAAGTCAATTCCACCTTTACCCAGATAGCACACTACGTCTTACAGATGTCGTTTTCTCGTCGTTTTTACGTCTTTACGTCTTACGTCTCGAAAAGGCGCCTTTTACACGTCCAAAAAGGCGTATTTTTTCAGACGTCGTTTTGACGGTTGGAGGAAGGTGCCTTTTATGCGTCTCATTTCTGACGTAAAAAAGACGCCTTTTTGGACGTGTAAAAGGCACCTCTTTGGAGATGTCGTTTTTATGTCAGAAATGAGATGCATAAAAGGCATCTTCCTCCAACCGTCAAAACTACGTCTGAAAAAGTACGCCTTTTTGGACGTGTAAAAGGTACCTTTTTGGAGTTATCATTTTTACGTCAGAAATGAGATGCATAAAAGGCACCTTAGAAATTGATACCCTTTTTCAATTTTTTCCTTTTATTTAAACTCACGTCAATCTTTAGCTACAAAAGGATTACTCTAACTAAACTAAAAAAAAAAAAATTAAAAGTTGCTCTCTCTCACGCTTTACAAAAAGCCTAGACTATCTTAACCTAGCCTATCAATATTATTCGGATTTTTCTTCGTTCGCGAAACCGGGAACCTGGTTACCGACCCCTTGGGGAGGATAACATTCACCTTTGCGCGAATCAAGCCAAGTTCATTTTAATCATAATCATTTTTTCTGGATGACTAATATACAAGTTTGAAAATAATACATAGTTCGAGTGGCAAGTGATCCCACAGTTAGGGATGCCGCTCCCCAACCGGACGGCCAGGGTTCCAATCCCTGCCCGGAACAAACAGGTCCAAATTAATTTTTCTTTTTTTAATCTTAGCAAGACCTCACTGTAGACTGATTATGACAATATTAATATTAATATTATTATTATTTTGCCTACAAGATGCCCAGACAGACGCGTAAAAAGATGCTTAAAAGTTGCCTGAAAGACCTTTAAAATAACGAGTAAAAGATACATCAAAGGTCCCCAAAAGACGTCTACAAGATGCCCAGAGAGACGCATAAAAAGATGCTTACAAGATGCCTGAATGACATCTCTTGAGATGAATGAAAGACCTTAAGATGTTAAAAAGACCTGTGAGAGATATTTTTAAGTCTCCCACTTTTGTAACAAAGATGTGTTAAAGACGTAAAATGGTGCGACAGCGACGTGACAACGACGTGTTACAGACGTAAAAGACATCTGCCAGACGTACTTACGTCTTGCGACAGACTTCTGGCAGATATCTTTAAGATGTGTTTGTGCTATCTGGGAAAAGACTTGCGGATTTGTTTTCTGAAATGTATTGTTTCGACTTCGTATAAAAAAATAATTAGATGCCATATCGACAAGAATTGTAAAACAAATGCATAAACAAACATAAAAAATCAACATTACCAGAGCACCGATATATCAATACGTCGTAGTGGCTGTTTAACAGTTTTTTTAAACATTAATGTTTTCCTCGCTGACAGACGCTGCTAACAAGCACCGGAAAAGATTTCCTTTACATCTGTAACTGTTACTATCTGAGCCGATAGTACACTCGTACACACTACAATTAAATGTAGCAATAGTATCAAATGTGAATCGTAAAGACGCGGTGGCGATTTGTTACGTTTAGTTTCAAATATGTCGAAGACGAGAGAATCATCGAATAATCGATGTATAATAGAACCTGGTCGAACAATCGATTGTTGTATCTCGGTGACTGTCCCGCTTAGCGTGGCGCCGCCGTTTGTCGAGCTAGAATCAATCCGCTGTAGCCGCGCTCTGATTGGTCCATGTTTTTTGTTAATAACTCCTAAACAAAGCCGCGGACGCCATTTTTGCAAAGGAAATGTCACTTCACGTGATCTCAGAAACCTTCCATTTAAGGATGTTGAAGGAATTTCGAGACCCCCTGTAAATACGTTACAGTTTTGGCCGCGCATGCGCGTGAAATCTTGCACAATATCTCAGCACTGTGCACGAGACGGCACGGCAAGGCACAAACGAATGGCTCTCTAGCGGCGACTAGAGAAGTAGGATTTAAATATCTAAATATCGCAAAACGTCAATCTTACAGAGGTCAAGAGGTGTTTTGTCGAAAATCGGAACACTTCTTTAGTATACCGTGGACAGACCCTGAAAATGGATTTGCACCGCTTGCACGTTACATTTAATATTCTCGCGTGTAATCTTCACGCATTGAAAGATAAAATAAAGCGGGAAGATGAATTAATGTCTTATTTATGGAATGAGACGGACCTTAGGTAGACAAACAGTATATATTATTGTTTAAACAAATAATCTACAGATTTTTCATACAGCATTACAAATATATTATAGTAAATCATTTTTGTTGTAGGGAAGGTATTTCGAAGAGGATGAAACACCGTTACAATACAAAAGAATCGAAGTCTATAACAAAAGCTCGAGTGTTGAAAACCACAGGAAATAAACAATTTGAAGCCAAAAAATATTCAATGAGTATACAATCTTATACAGAGTGTGCTATGTATGCTCCAGAACATAGTCCTGAATGTTCAGTGGCTATTGCAAATAGATCTGCTTCTTTATTTTTTTTGAATAGATACAATGTAAGTAAACATGTAAAATATGCGGTAAATACATATTTCATTCCATAGATTTGTGTTTAATGCTTTCCATTGTATTAACGTATTCCCATATATATATATATATGTATATATGTGTGAGTATATATATATATATATTTCATGTATAACGCATACCTGTTAACAACATCAAGGACTGTATAAAAGACATTGAATTAGCAATGAAGTTAAATTGTCCTAAGGTATTACATTACAAATTACATCTGCGACTGGCGCAATGTTACTTGAAATTAGGTAATCTAGATTTAGCAAAAAAAATGGTTTTCAAAATACGTGAATCGATTGATGATCCCAACTATATTGCACCTTCTATGAAAGGTAAACAGTATTTGTTGATAAGTATTGATATGACACTTTTAAGCTCAGAAGAATGATTTTAATAGAGACACTATATTTTAAATGAATTATTCTTCTAATACATCTACATTTTAGTTTCAACTTTCAGATGACATTGAAAAACATATTTCTGGAATAACATTTAATGAGTCATGTACACCAGACGAGTCAAAACATATTGATGATCCATTAGACGTGAGGACTATACTAATGTTTGATGAAAATCCTAATTTTCCACATGCATCGTCGAGCATTGATAGAAAATTCAAGGAAGGACTGGGGAGACATGTAATAGCAAATAGGTTAATAAAGAAGGGTGAAGTCCTGTTTTTAGAAAAACCAGTAAGCTTTGTATTAGTGAATGATGATGTAGTGAGTCGTATTTGTCAACACTGTAATCGTCTCAACACAGACATACCTGTACCGTAAGTAATATACATATGTAGTACAGTAGTTATAAAGCAAATACTTTATAAAATTATTGTAAAATCATGAATTATGTTGATTTAGATGTACAAAGTGCTTGAATACTTTTTATTGCGACACAAATTGTTTGAACGAAGCATGGTCTTGGTACCATTGTTGGGAATGTCCTGGAAATCAAATGGGCCTATGGAAAGAAGATTGGATTGGGCAATTAGCACTGAAAATTTTTCTAGTATGTACAACAACAACGGATACAATCAAATTTAATGAAATGCAAAATTTGATAACTAATTTTGATAAAGTACCCTTAAAAGACTTGATAGTGCACGGTACTGTAAGTAACACAACAGTATTATGAAAACAAGATTTTTTTATAACTTATACAATTAAATCTCTTATAGCTAGCTGTCGTGCTTACCACGTATTTATTGGAACACACTGATTTCTTTGAAAGAAACGACCTTAATGATCGTTTCGCAAGGAAGTTTGTTGATAACAGTTTTAATTCAAATTTTCCATCTATAACAAATGATAACAAACATCTTTACGTAAGCTCTTTACTTCTGCGATATATCCTACAACTTCATTTGAATGGTACTTCAATTTCTAAGACCAGTATACAACTGAGCAAAAATGTTTTGCCTATCAATTTCGAAATTAAAACAGACATTGTAGCAAGAGGAATTTACCTGTCTTCAAGTATGATGAATAATTCTTGTGATTCCAACATAGTTTGCATGTAATTGTTTCTTCTTTCTTTTTTTTGAGACACTTGAATTACATTAGTTAATAACATGTTATTTTTATTATTATATTTCAGTTTTATGGATCAATATCAGATCGTTAGAGCATCGAAGGATATTGCCGCAAATGAAGAAATTTCGATTTGTTATGGTACAGTAAGAGTTTTCAACGCGTTAAACATATATTTGTGTATGTTTCATTGCTTACTTAGTATTGTTATCCATAGGTCTCCATTACAGGCATACATCAACAGAAGAAAGACAGAGAGTATTGTCAAGTCAGTATTATTTTACTTGTAAATGTGAAGGTTGCACTAAGCCAAATCTGAAATATTTCTTGGTAAATATACAAACAGTTCATTCTTTTTCAAATAATTTAACAGTTAAATTACAATCATGTTATCACTGCAGGAAAGGTTCACTGCCATGAACTGTTCGAAATGTAATGGTGCACTGTGCAACATCAAGAATTCTTTATTTTGTATAGACTGTTTCCACGAGCCTAAACATTTTCAACAAGATAAAATAAAATATGCTGAAAAACTCTATAGAGAAGCTAAAAGTTACATGGTTCAAAAGAATGTTGAAGTAGCTTTGATGAAATTAAAAGAATGTTTAAATATTAGGACAAAAATGTTATATAAATATAATGAAGATATTGTCTCTACATTAGACGTTATATTACAATTATATATGGCGAAGGGTATTGTATAAATCAATTATTTGTATGAAATGTTCATTAACTTTATTATAAATTAAATGAGATTATTTTTCAGGTAAATTGGCAGATGCTGAAAAATGCAGGGAAAGTATAATTGCTGCAGTTATTGAAAGATTTGGACCTTCTAGTGTCGAGCTCATGAATGTACTGTGTAAACTCGTAAATGTATGTATTGTTTATCTTCGAGAGACGTCGGATACTGCTACAAGCTCGTACAAGTAAGTTCGTTATGTTTCATACATGAATAGTTTAAATTTATGATAAATGACAGATGTAAATCTGTACTATTTATTTTCCCATTATAGAGCCCTATTGACAACAACATACGAATATTTGGAACAAATAGAGGAGTTGATAGATCTTAATTATGGATCATGGGGTCATATCTACAAAGTGTTCAAACATCAAAAAGACACGGTATACAATTACTTCCATCAGTTAAAGCTTCATTAAGTATTACAAATTAATTCGAAGGACGCAATATAGAAAGTATTTGTTTTTTTTTTCAAGTTTACTTTTTGTTTGAATAAAACTATTTCATATTTGTTCGAAGAAACTTGGCATTGTTTTTCAGTAATAAAATTTTCAGAATTTGGTTAAATTTTTTGAACAGTAATTATTTTTGGAATTGATTGTACACGCTGGTGTGTTCATCTTGACCTTATCCCAGTTTTATTATTTTTTAACGTTGAAAATAGTGGTTCGCACATATATGTGCTACTACTGCTGTCGAACTAATTGCAAATAACATATTGGGAAATCGGTCGTCAAATAAATAATTATAGAATTGTGGAATCAAAATATCCATATATTTTTGTTTCAATACGGAGACACACTGCATTTCGATTAATTCTAGTTGTACCTGTACAGTATAGTTTTGTACTCCTAATTCACCCTTCTGCAAATCAATTCCACTTTTCTGTAAATCAATTTCTCCGTTTTGCAAATCAATTTCATCATCCTGTAAATTAATTTCACCCTTTTACAAATCAGTTTCTAGCTTTTACAAATCAAGTATTTTTACGTAAGTTTTTGTATAAATAGTCAGATCAAATGTAAATTAATTGTGAAGAAATTCAAAATTCCATTTATTGCAAAGATGTACAACAAATATTTTGCAAATTAACTTTGTAATATGCGAAAACTGTGTGCAGCTTATGTAGATTCATTGTAGCCATTTTCTGAATAAACAATTTTAGAAATACAAGTACATATTTATTGAAGTGTATGGAGTGTTCGTTTGCAGTAATGACACCGTTCACGTGTGTTTAAATAAATAAATATGTAATTTTAAATATTCTTAATGGGTGAAGTTGATTTGCAAAATGCAGAAGTTGATTTACAAAGACTTAAATAAATCAGTACGTTTTATGAAACCGTGTACAGTAAAGTCGCAATCTATAGCTCCCTGAGGATATCCACGATCACTGTCCCTTCGCTTACCCCTTCCACTGGGGGCATCGTGTTTACATGTTGTCCTTTCCTATGTTCGGCATCCTTTGTACTTCCGGCGCGGTCGACACAGTCATAAATAGACTGCGGATCTTCTTATAAGGTAAATCAACCTTTAGTGTCTCTGGGCAGACCCGTGTTGGGGACTTATATCGTATATCACGTAAAAAACATTTAAGGGGCGGCAATTCAAAGACTTGCATCATACTGAGAATTGGTGCAAACAATTTTCATTTTGCATAAACATCTGTAGTTTACTAATCAACGCACTATTCGTCCATAGTAAAAATAACTACAAAATAGATTCTACCATAATACAATCAAGAAACGTGTGATTCTTTGATCAATAAGAAATAGTTGCGCTTGTTTAACATTACTGTTAAAAATCGGACATTTCATATGCAACGACAAAATAGAACTATTGCTACCCGAGGCGCGGCGCCGGCCCGCGGTGCCGTACCGCACAGTGAGCCAAACCGTACTTTTCTTTTTTTCGCAGGATGTTCATCGGGATGAGACATCGCAGATCTTTTTCTTGATGTAGAAGGTTTTTCGACCTGGACATCTGGAAAAATTATCAACGAAAGCGATCAACATCTATGAACACAACTACATGTATACTTTTGCATCCTCCTTTAACGTTTTAACAAATATAATGATGTACTCTATTTTATAATTCAGCAACCTTCAACATCCATTAAGAATTCATTGCGACCAGCGGCATCAATCTGAACTGTTTCAACTTCAAAATCATTAACATCCACAGGAGGAACTAGCATAGATCCTTCGCTGATTTGCTGTGACTGATCCAAGAGAAATCTTCGTATTTCGTTCCTAAATAAAGTATACAACAATTTCATAAATACAATAGACACAACGTGAAACAAAAAAATTAAATGTATGAGATCTATGAAAGCAAAAAGATCTATAGAACATATTAAGTAATATGAAAAAGATATAATCCAAAAGATTATTTGTATACATGCGTATAAGTGTTTCAAAACGCATTCATTCACCTTTTCACACATTTTTACGAGAAAATTGAAAACTTTAATTTGCTCAATTGGAGTTTCTGATTTTGATGTCGTGAGCAAGGAAAACCGAAGGAAACAGAATTGGTGGAAATGTGGAGAACTAACAGGAACCGGTCTTCTGCTTGGGGTAAGAGGAACATTTCCATTTGATAATCGGGCAATGCTCCAAAATTTGGTTATTGCATTTACATGTACAACACGATCATTACAAATTTTTATAAATCCAGATTAGACGAAAACACTGTCGATAAAATTGATTATAGTCACCTGCTCAACAATGGTAGGATAATCCGTGATTAAATTCAAGTCTCGCGCTGCTTTTCGATTGTTTAATATGTCGGTACGAGAACATTTCACCTCCCTAAACGCCATCGTTATATCGTACTGAACTTCGCGACTAAAAAGTTACATTTCCTTTAATCATTTGCGAAACTATTATCTGAAGTTCTAAAGCTATTTGCCTACATGTATTACTTATTATTATTCTATGAATAAATAATATTTTCTACATTACAATTAGGGATTGCAATACCGGACCAAAAATACAATACCGGTATTCGGTATTTTTTTAAACGTTGTACCGGTATACCGGTATTAATACCGGTATTATGAATTTTCATGAAAGTACAAAAACACAGTTGTTTAATAGAAAAAAACATTAACTAATTTATTGACTTCATATTTTTGAAATGTGATTGTAAAAAACATAATGCATCTATTGAACTGTCATTAAGCCTCGAACGTATTTTTCTGCACAAATTACCTGCAGTTGAAAATGCTCTTTCCGCATCCACGATGGTTGGTGGTACCGTTAATAACGAGCGATATACTTTCTCTAAATATTTGCCTCGATGTCCTTCATCTTCTAACAACTCGGTCTCTCGTCCGACGGTTTTGGATAAATCTATTTTTTGTATTATTTTTGTATTATTGTTCGTGCCAATTTTTTTATTTATAGCTAATTGTAATTTCTTCTCGAGAGACAATTCTTTTTCGATATTAACATCAACATCGTCTTCAACGAATTCTTCTGGATAGGTTTGCGTTTGGTTTTCATAAATGTTTTTGTGGAAATTGACGACGAACTTAATTAAATTTGACCTTGTTAGCTTCTTTTCTTCCTTTCCGTTTTCTTTTTTAAAGTCGTTATAATTATGTAAATACCTTAAAATATTTCCTAGTTCGCTATGCCTTTCCTGTATACGAATTTTCAATGCACTGTATAATTCCGCAGACAGTGGCGCGTCCTGATCTTTAAGCGATTGCAACATAAAATTTATTGCTGCATTCGCTGTTAATGAGTTGGAATCCTTCCGACATAATGCTTCCACAGCGAGCTATTAATTTCAAAAATCGTTCCATCGTTAATAACAAATTATTCCAGCGTGTTTTAGAATCTAATATTAGCATAAGTTCTTTTTTTATTTCAGTAAGTATATATTTTTGTAAAACGGCGTTTTTAGTAGGGGAACGTTTAAATATTTTAACAACTTTCCGGATTTTTCTAATTACAGGAAGCAATCCTTGGTAAGTTAATATTTCGTCCTCGTTACTATTATCTTCGTCATATTCACACGAGGTACTTTCAACAATTGTATTATTATTTTCTTCATTGTCACTCTCTTCGAAATCAGAATCAGAAGATTCTAAATCAAGAGTATTTGAGCGGCGAACGTATTTCAAATAAGAGTAGATGCCCAAAAAAAATATTTATTATTTATAGCTAATACCGAAAATACCGGTATTTTAACTTAGTAAATACCGGTTTCACGAAATTGCAAAATAGCACGAAATACCGGTATTGCAATCCCTCATTACAATAATAGAAACATAAGGCTGTGTTACTCCGTTACACATACTCGGTAGTTTAATAAATATTTAACAATATATCTTTTCGCGTTGTTTTTACCTGCTCCTCACATTATACAGTTCCCGATATGCTCTATATAGAGTATCTGTAATAAAAAAATACATTTATTTTATGAAAGATTATAACATTTTTGATGTTTTTTATCATTTTTATAATTAACGACAGAAATACCTTCAAATTGCTTCGTTTTATAAAAAAGTATTTTCGTGGCACCGTACATTAATTGCGTCGAAAGATAAAGACTGGATCTGGCGTAGACCGAGCCACTGCGCGTTTGGATTGTTGATAATATTTGGTCGCTGAGGAAATAAAAGAAAATTGTTACGGACAGAATGGCGTTTGTGTGTGTGTTTGTAGTTTCGAAGTTAGGCTAAGTATTGGCGGCGCGGCGTTAGGGTAAATATTTCGTTACCTTACTAGTTTTAAATAGACTGGGGATTTTATACATTTATGGCAAAAATGAGTAGGTGTAATTTAAAATAGCAAACATATTAGCAACATTTAAACATACTATTATATCATTCTCAACCTACTTAACTTCTATTTCACTCCTGTTTGTTGCAATTTTGGAAAGAAATTTTTATTGTGCATAAAGATCCGCAGTCTGGTTATAAATGATGATTGTACAAGGGGTCGTGGGGACAGCGAGAGTTTGTTATGTATACGACTCTCCTGAAGTGGGGATTCCCGCTGAAATCGCGAAACATATATTGGACAACCGTATGGTTGGAAAGCACATGTATAGGCCGCGTGGTAAGGTCGCTGATAGCAGTGATCTAGGCCCGTTTTATGGCTCTATTAGACAAGAACAGAAATGGAATTAGCTCGCACATCAAGCGGCCGGAAGAAATGCGAAGAGCGCGACCCCGGCCGCTCCACATACGAGCCTGCAGCTGTGGGAGGAAAGGGCGTAAGTCCTGGATGATGGTTTTTTTAGTGGTTAAGGGAGCATGCGAAGATCCGGTTCCCTGAGCCCCACATTAGCCCCCAGAGGGGGGTGTATGTAAGTGTATTTTTTCCATCACCCTTAACAAAAGAAGGACCGTTTTATGGTCCAAGGAGGAGGGTGCGACCATCCTTCTGCGAATTGGGACCACGTGCACGGTAAGACCTTTGGGTTGAACGGTTGGCCGGCGAAACCGGCGGGAAGCAGTGCGCGCCAAAGCAAACATAATTGTCGCTGAGGAGGGATGATCCATGCCGTGGAGTCCACGACGGTGAGCATCGCTTCGCCTCACGAGAAGGGCCATTCGTGCTCGGTGTTTCTTGACTGGATGAGGGAAACGGAACAAACTCTCCTCCCGACCTCTTACAAAGGTTCTGTGGCGTTCTGTTCCGTTCAGCGTGAGCGAGAACATACAGTGAACCCAAAAGTATTTGAACGCACTGTAAAACAGTATAACTGTATTATGATCGGCCAAACAACCTGACTTTCTTGAGCAATTACAAGAATTGATTTACCAAATGACATGCAAAAACGATTTTGAAAAAATTGCAATTGCTAAGAATTACTTGAGAAAGCAAAAGAGGCACCATTTATAACTTTTTGTTAGAGCCCGCGATGAAAATTTGAAATATGCGTTTTGTAAATGTATGTTAGAAACACACATGCTGAAAATTTCATCGGAATCGGTTGACGCAGAAAAAAACGACAGGCAATGGAAGATGTAAGAATCCTTAGATTTATGGCAGTTAAAGGCCGAAAATCATGAAAATCTGCAATTTTTGTTATCTTTAAACGTTTGAAGCTCATTCCAACGTCGACCGATATTGACAAAATTTTCAGAATATGTTTAATTGACACAGATCTGTAAAACGTATTTTTTAAATGTTCAAAATAGGCCCACATAAAAAAGTTGTAAAATGCAACTTTTAATATTTTTTCTACAATTCCGATCAAAATTGCAATTTTTGAAAAAATTTCTTTCCACAACCTGTAGCAAACTAATTGCTCTAGCGTCCCCCAAAAAGTTCAAATCGTATAATACAATATTTAAAAAGTTATCGTCGTTTTAACAGTGTCTGAATATTAGTGGGAGTCACTGTAATTATTATATTGTGTGTATTTTATTACATATACAGGGTACGGCACCTAAAACAGGTCACCTGAATAAATCGCTTGCTTTTGAAGATAGAAAAAAAAGGATCAGACCAAACTTAGTTGATATCGAGGGGCTCGTAATCTGATGTCATCAATTTTTTTATAGGTGGAGACGTCAAGGAGATACGAAGGTCAACTCTGTTTTTTTAAATGGAACGGTATGGTTTTTTATTTACATTCTGATAGTGTATTTCAAGACGAATACAATGACCTATTATGAAGGTCATTCAAGGTCACGCAAGGTCAACTGCAATAGAAAATAAAATGAGACAAAAAGAGCAATGCTCAGAATAGAGACTGGAATGAGGGCCTGGAAATACACGGAAGGAGTAAGAAAAAACGTCGGAAGAAAGTTGGTCTAAAGAGATCTAAAGAGAAACGGCTGGAGTCAAGCAGGAGTGGAAGAGATGAGAATGCAAGAGAGGGAGGTAACGGAGAGATTAAAGGGTAGAGACAGAGAAATACAACAGCAGGAACAGCATACGAGGATAGAGCAGTTCAAATACAACGAAAGATACAAATACATTAGAATAGGAATGCTACCGGAATATCTGAGTAAGGAGGGTAGAGGGGACAGTCATACGCTCATAGCGCGAGTAAGATGCGGAAATTCAGAGGACTGGAATAAATACTGGCTGGAGGAAGAGGCAAGAGGATGCGTCCTATGCGGGGACAAGTATGGTAGCCTAGAGCATTTAACAAGAGATTGCAGGATAATCGGAGAAATGATCAGGCTCAAGAATGTAGTGAGCGGGAAAAAAGACAGAAATGTGGAAGAGTGGTTGGAGAAGTTGAGGAAAAAGAGAGAAAAGAGAGCATAAATATACCAAACCAACAAAAATGCAAAAGTTAGGGAATGGGGAGGGAAGCAATAAGTAGGGAATTAAGTAGGTTAGTGATAATTAGGATGCTAAAAGAGTAGGACAGGGTAGGAATGAGAGACACATACAAATAAAGAATGAGAGAAGGTATGGACCGAATGCATGAATTAAGATAGTATTGCACAGATAGGCTAATGTAAACCAAGTCACATTTCTTAACTGTAAGGCTGAAATAAAGCAAACTATTATTATTATTATTATTATTATGTTAAACAATCGAAAATGATTAAAAAATCGTAGCAATCGTTACATTAAACTAAACACCCTGTATAATCGATAAATAATAGACAATTTTGAATACAATTAAAGTGGTAAATCGATCCTAGAAAAATCATTCCCAGATAGCACCCGGACGTCTGATGGACGTCCAATATTGTAAAAAAGAATATTAGTGCATGTGAAATAAAAGAAAAATAATTCCAGATACGTATGTGAAAAACCTATACAAATAATAAATTGTTTTCAAACAAATATGTATACGAAAATCATTGAATAAATGAATAAAATACTATTTGATCTCAAAGTAAAACATTTTTAGTTTTAATTCCTATTTACTTATTTAAAATCTGTACATGTGTATATGTATGTACCCAGATAGCAAGCAACGTATTAAAGACGTTGTTTTACGTCCATTTTAGGTCTGAACGTCTTCCATTTTAATTCCGTCTTTTAGACATAAAAACGACGTCTCCAAACAGACGTCTTAAAGACAACAGAAGACGTCTTTTAGAACTCTATTCTGTTTGAACTCTATCCAATCAAAATGTACCGACTAATAATAGACTTGCGAATTTGTTTTCTGAAATGTATTGTTTCAACTTCGTATAAAAAGATAAATAGATGCCATATCGACAAGAATTGTAAACCAAATGCTTAAACAAACATAAAAAATCAACATTACCAGAGCACCGATATATCAATAGTTCGTAGTGGCTGTTTAACAGTTTTTTAAAACATTTCCTCGCTGAGAGACGCTGCTAACAAGCACCGGAAAAGTTTTTCCTTACGTGGAAAATAAAGAAGTCCCGGAGTATAAAACATTTATTATCTCTATCTGAGCTGATAGTACACGCGTACACACTACAATTAAATGTAAACGCACGGTGGCGTTTTGTTACGTTCAGTGTCAAAAATGACGAAAACGAGAGCATCATCGAATAATCAATGTATAATAGAACCTACAATTGATTGTTGTATCTTGTATCTCGGAAACTGGTCCCACTTAGCGTGACGCCGCCGTTTGCCGAGCTAGGATCATTCCGCTGTAGCCGCGCTTTGATTGGACCATGTTTCTCGTTAATAACTCCTAAATAAAGCCGCGGACTCCATTTTTGCAAAGGAAATGTCACTTCAAGTGATCTCAGGAACCTTCCATTTCAGGATGTTGAAGGAATTTTAAGACCCCCTGTAAATACGTTACAGTTTTGGCCGCGCATGCGCGTGAAATCTTGCACAATATCTCAGCACTGTGCACGAGACGGCACGGCAAGGCACGAACGAATGGCTCTCTAGCGGCGACCAGAGAAGTACGATTTAAATATCTAAATATCGCAAAACGTCAATCTTACAGAGGTCAAGAGGTGCTTTGTCGAAAGTCGAAACACTTCTTTAGTACATCGTGGACTCTCCCTGAAAATGGACTTGTACGTTACATTGGATATTATCACAAGTAAACTACACGCTTTGAAAGATAAAATAAAGCGGGAAGATGAATTATTGTCTCATTTGTGGAATGAGGGATACATAAGGTAGACAAACAGTATATATCATTGTGTAAACAAATAATCTACAGATTTTTCTTACAGCATTACAAATATATAATATTAAATAATTTTGCTTATAGGGAAGGTATTTCGGCAAGGATGAAATACCATTACAATATAAAAGAATTGAAGTCTTTAACAAAAGCTCAAATGTTGAAAACCACAGGAAATAAACAATTTCAAGCAAAAAACTATTCAGAGAGTATTCAGTCTTATACAAAATGTGCTATGTATGCTCCAGAACATAGTCCTGAATGTTCAGTGGCTATTGCAAATAGATCTGCTTCTTTATTTTTTTTAAATAGGTACAATGTAAGTAAACTTGTAAAAGATGTGGTAAATACATATTTCATTCTATAGATATGTATTTAATGCTTTCCGTTGTATTAACGTATTTCCATATACATATATAACACATACCTGTTAACAACATCAAGGACTGTATAAAAGACATTGAATTAGCATTGAAGTTAAATTATCCTAAGGAATTACATTACAAATTAGATTTGCGTATGGTGCAATGTTACTTGAAATTAGGTCATCCAGATTTAGCAAGAAAAATTATTTTCAAAATACGTGAATCGATTGATGATCCCAACTATATTGCACCTTCTATGAAAGGTAAACAGTATGTGTTGATAAGTATTGATATGACAATTCTAAGCTCAAAAAAATGATTTTAATACAGAGATTAAGTTCTAAATGAATTATATGCTTCTAATACATCTAAATTTTAATATCACCTTTCAGATAATATACAAAAACAAATTTGTGGCATAATATTTAATGGGTCATGTACACCAGACAAGTCGAAACATATTGATGGTCCAATAGACTTGAGGACTATACTAATGTTTGATGAAAATCCTAACTTTCCACATGCATCTTCGAGCATTGATAGAAAATTCAATGAAGAACTTGGGAGACATGTAATAGCAAATAGGTTTATAAGACAAGGTGAAGTCCTGTTTTTAGAGAAACCAATTAGCTTTGTATTAGTGAATGATGATGTAATGGGTCATATTTGTCAACACTGTTGTCAGCACACAGACATTCCTGTACCGTAAGTAATATATCTAGTAAAATAGTTATAAAGCAAATACTTTATGAAACTATTGTAAAAATCATGAATTATGTTGATTTAGATGCTCAAAGTGCTTGAATACTTTTTATTGCGACACAAATTGTTTGAACGAAGCGTGGTCTTCGTACCATTGTTGGGAATGTCTTGGAAATCAAATGGGTCTATGGAAAGATAATTGGGTTGGACAATCAGCACTGAAAAGTTTTTTAGTATGTACAACAACAACGGATACAATCAAATTTAATGAAATGCAAAATTTGATAACTAATTTTGATAAAGTACCCATAAAAGAGTTGATAGTGCACGGTACTGTAAGTAACACAACAGTATTATGAAAAAAAGATTTTTTTATAACTTATACAATTAAATCTGTTACAGCTAGCTGTCGTGCTTACCACGTATTTATTGGAACACACTGATTTCTTTGAAAGAAACGACCTTAATGATCGTTTCGCAAGGAAGTTTGTTGATAACAGTTTTAATTCCAACTTTCATGCTATAACAAATGATAACAAACATCTTTACGTAAGCTCTTTACTTCTGCGATATATCCTACAACTTCATTTCAATGGTACTCCAATTTCTAAGGCCAGTATGCAATTGAGAAAAAATAATTTGCCTATTAGTTTCGAAATTAAAAAAGACATTATAGCAAGAGGAATTTACCTGTCTTCAAGTATGATGAATTTTTCTTGTGATTCCAACATAGTTTGCATGTAATTGTTTCTTTTTTCTTTTTTTTTTGAGACACTTGAATTACATTAGTTAATAACATGTTGTTTTTATTATTATATTTTAGTTTTATGGATCAATACCAGATCATTAGAGCATTGAAGGATATTGCCGCAAATGAAGAAATTTTGATTTGTCATGGTACAGTAAGAGTTTTCAATGCATTAAACATGTATGTGTGTACGTTTCATCGCTTACTTAGTATTGTTATCCATAGGTCTCCATTATAGGCATTCATCAACAGAAGAAAGACAGAAAGTACTGTCATGTCAGTATTATTTTACCTGTAAATGTAAATTTTGCACTCAGCCAAATCTGAAATATTTCGTGGTAAATATACAAACAGTTCATTCTTTTTCAAATAATTTAACAGTTAAATTACAATCATGTTATCATTGCAGGAAAGGTTCACAGCCATGAACTGTTCGAAATGTAATGGGGCACTGTGCTACATCAAGAATTCTTTATTTTGTTTAGACTGCTCCGACAAGCCTAAACATTTTCAACAAGATAAAATAAAAGAAGCTAAAAAACTCTTTAACGAAGCTACCAGTTACGTTCTTCAAAACAATGATAAAGGTGCTTTGAAGAAATTAAAAGAATGTTTAAATATTAGGAGAAGAATGTTATATAAATATAATGAAGATACTGTCTCTACATTACATTTTATGGTACAATTACATATGGCAAATGGTATTGTATAAATATATTATTTGTATGGAATGTTCATTAACTTTATTATAAATTAAATGAGATTATTTTTCAGGTCAATGGGCAGAAGCAAAAAAGTTCAGAGAAAGTATAATTACTGCAGTTATTGAAAGATATGGACCTTCTAGTGCCGAGCTCATGAATGTACTGTATAAACTCGTAAATATGTGTATTGGTTGTCTTCGAGAGACGTCGCAAACTTTTACAAGCTCGTACAAGTAACTTCGTTGTGTTTCATGCATAAAAAGTTTAAAATTTATGACAAATGATATATGTAAACGTTTACTATTTATTTTCATATTATAGAGCTCTTTTGACAACAACATACGAATATTTGGAAAAAATAGAGGAGTTGATAGATCTTAATTATGGATCATGGAGTCCTGTCTACAAAGGGTACAAACATCAAAAAGACACGATATACAATTACTTCCATTAGTTAAGGCCTCATTAAGTATTACAAATTAATTCGAAGGACGCAATATAGAAAGACATTTGTTTTTTTTTCAAGTTTACTTTTTGTTTGAATAAAACTATTTCATTTTTTGTACGAAGAAACTTGGCAATGTTTTTTCAGTAATAAAATTTTCAAAATTTGGTTGAATTTGTTGAACTGTAATTATTCTTGAAATTGATTGTACACGCTTGGTCTGTTCATCTTGACCTTATTCCAGTTTTATTATTTTTTAACGTTGAAAATAGTGGTTCGCACATATATGTGCTACTACTGCTACCGAACTAATTGCAAATAACATATTGGGAAATCGGTCGTAAAATAAATAATTATAGAATTGTGGAATCACAATATCCATATATTTTTGTTTCAATACGCAAACACACTGCATTTCGAATAATTCCAGTTGTACAGGTTTCGTACTCCTAATTCACCCTTCTGCAAGTCAATTCCACCTTTCTGTAAATCAATTTCACCGTTTTGCAAATCAATTTCACCCTATGTTGATATAAAAAACATAGTATTCCATTAAAAAAAAAACAAAGTCGACCTTCAAATCTCCGAAACGCTTCCATCTGTAAAAGAATAAATACACTACATGATGTACCCCTTCAGACAATTCAACTTCTGTATACAAAGCTTTTTCGTTCAACGCATACTTTGGAAGTTATATAGGTGTGCAAGTTGCGTGAACCACCCTGTACATTGTCTTATAGTTTCGTTGCACCTTATTTGATAAAAAATTAGAAATTTTAATGAAACTTTTTTCAATCTGATTCATGAACATTGCCACTATGTAATTGTATGCACTTTTGTTGATTCTTTGTATTAATAACGAAAACTTTTACGAAAAAATTAGTATTAATAAAATATTGGCTAAAATCGTAGGTGTCTTAGTTTTGTGGCGGAGTGTATATAAAAAAGTAGGTATAAGCGGTAGATATAAGAGTTAGGAAATAAGATAGCTTTAAGTTAGAATTAAGGTAAGGGTAAGAGCGGCGCGGCGTGAGGAGGGAAGACGGGTAAAGAAGCAGTTTTGTAAGAATTGTAATCCTGAGGGGACCAATAAAGTTACATTATATATGTATATATAGATTTATTGGAAATCTTACTAGCAACTAATACACTTCTTAAGTCGATATGGCTAAGGTAGCTACATATTTTTTCAGTGCAAAGAAGTGGTAATTTAAGGCTTTCGAAGAGAGAACACTTATTCCTAACTTGTTCCAGTAACTCTTCTCTTTTTACCAATCTTCTAAATCGACTATCTATTATACCAGCATATATTGGAAACTTTGTCTTATATTCATCTAATTTCAAAGCCTGTACTATACATTCATTCCTGGTTAGTTCACATTTATTTTTTGTCAAAATATCGTAAAAAGAAGTGGAGCTATTATAAATTTTTTCGGTTTTCATGCTTTTTATTTCCTGTTCGCATTCGCCCCGAAAATAATTCATTTCATATTCATTACTAGTCAACAGCACATTTTTTTCACTTACATGAAAACCTGCAGCTTTCATCATAACTATGTGCTGTTTAAGTAGCATAGTAATCGGAGAAATCGCATGTAGTATCTTGGCACATTCATCTTCTATGTATGCCCCATTCATTAAAAGCAGTTTTATCATTTGTACATCGCCCTTTCCAATAGCGCAAGTTAATATAGTTGTCCCTTGACTATTTTTGACATTAACATCAGCTCCATAGTTTATCAATAGTTCGGCTATTTCTATTTGATTCTTTACGACTGCAATATGTAAAAGGGTCACATGATATCCATGTGATATCCTGCGTAACGTGTTGACATCCGCACCATCCTTCAGTAGGTCTTCGACAATGTTGACAAATCCATACCAAGCAGCAGCACATATTATCTTAGGATCTTTTCTTAGATCAGCTCCATTAGTTAGTAGCAGTTCGATCATTGCATTGTCCCTATTTTTTATAGCATCCACTATTGGAGATACACGGACTACACAATATGTAGACTTTGATAACGTGTTAACATCAGCCCCGTACTCTAATAGGTCTTGAACAATTTTCAGATTTCCATTCGTAACGGCTGTACGTAGTAGAAAAGGATAATCTTTCTTATATGCACCATTATTTAAAAGCAGGTTCATCATTTCTGATTCCCTATTCTCAATAGCGCATACCAATGGGGTAATCCCGTCACTATTCTTCACATTAACATTAGCTCCGTAGCTTAACAATAGTTTGGCCATTTCCACGTGATTGTTTATGACTGCAACATGTAGAAGAGTCATACGACGTCCGCATATTGACTTGCGTAACTTGTTAACATCAGCACCATCCTTCAGTACATTTTTTACGAATCTTAAGCACCCATACGCAGCAGCAGCGTTTAATAAAGTAGGATTAGTCACCATGCCATCGGGATTAGGAATTATACGATGTTTTTGAAAGTGATCCAGTAGCCTTGCACACACTCTTCTTTTACCGACGCTGATACTCCTCATCCATCGGCTGTTGCTTCGGTGATTCATCTCAAGACTACTTTTAAAACACTAGAAACTGGCACTGGCACTTGGATGTCTTCTTGCACTAAAGTATTATTGCGTTCGCCACTAGATTGATAATTACACGCTATCTTTCTTCCTCCGGGCTTTCCTTTCTCTACAGAGATGAGGACTCTGAGAGGATTGCAGTTGCACTGAAGCCTGAGCACGTTCACCGTCCTTTTATAGGACCTTGCCCTGCGGAACAGGTATACTAATATTCTGGGGGTGAAAATTCGGCCCTCTAAAAATCTACCCAATCACAACATTTTGACCCACTGCGCTTATCCCCTCCTAGTTGCACCGCACAGTGAGCAATTTCGATGAAATCAGTGTTAAAATCAAAGAACTTTCGATAGAAATGAGATAGAGCGATGATCTTTTTTTAAACTAAAGCTGAAACATTGCAGAATATAGGAAAAATAAAGAGATTACGGTACAAACATTTTTTAACCCTGAAAAAATTCGTTAAACTTTTACAATTTTAAGAAAATTGTGGTTTATCCAATACCACGCGCGAAAAAATTTGTTTTGACATGCTATACATCATTTCTCGCAGATTTTCTCCCGCTATTTTCAAATCTGATCTCAAAATTTGTCTACGACCTCAGGATTTGCAAAAAATCAATTTTTGTGAACGAAACTAATGAAATCATTATTGTAATACCTTATTCTTATATTTATCAACAGTTGTTAAAAAATGCGTTGATGAGAAGTAAGTTAAAAAGATTAAATACTTACCCTACTTCCTGTGTAAATGAAAATATAATTATGGAAAGTAGATATCTAATATAAAATACATTACAGTGTTATTTTTATATTTATTATATGTTTTATACTATACAGTGGCGCGCAATAATATACGGCCGCTCTAAAGAAGACGATAACTTTTTTAATATTGTACTATACGATTTGAACTTTTTTGGAAAGCTAGAGCAGTTAGTTTACTACAGGATGTGAAAAGAAATTGTTTCAAAAATTGCAATTGATCGGAATTGTAAACAAAAGACTAAAAGTTGCATTTTCATCTTTATATAGGCCTATATTGAAAATTTAAAAAATGCGTTTTGTAGATCATAGAAATTCCTGTGAACCTACATCATTATCGAATCCTCATTCAATTGAATCTACTCGACTGGAATAAAAATGAATTTATTAGCTTGGTTGAATAATAGCGTCACCAATACATACAGTGGGTGTAGAAAATATTCGTACACCATTTAAAATAGAATAACTTTTTTATAATTGTACCAAACGACCTGACCTTTTATAATCAATTAGAAGCATTGGTTAACGAAATGATACGCAGAAAAGATTTTCCAAAAATTAAAATTTACAAGGTTACATGCAAAAATAAAAAAGGCATTTTTCTAAACTTTTTTATTTGGTCCCTTAAAGAAAATTTAAAATATTTGTTTTGTAGATCTATAGTAGTTACACGCATGCTGAAAATTTCATCGAAATCGATTAACATGCACACGAACTACAAGCGGTTAAAAATTATGAAAATCGTAGTTTTACACGACTTTTGATCACTTTCTGCTTAAAATCCACAGAATCGTACATCTCTCGATGCGTGTCGTTTTTTCTTGCGTCAACCGATTTCGATGAAATTTTCAGCATATGTATAACTAGCATACATCTACAAATCATATGTTTTAAATGCACGATCCCCTGTGGCATTCAACGTGTTAAACTAGGAAAAACCAAGAAATCAGGAAGAGCAATATGTATCGGAGAAAAGACATTTTCCCATACGGAACAATGATGGATCTCGATGAAGAAGAAGCTCGAAATACCTCAGTTATACGCTGGATGCATCTCTCGCGACAAACAAAAAACATGTTTCATCGCTATTAATCGCCGAACGAAACTTCGGGCGTGCAATAAGATTACGGATTCGTGTCTAGCGAAAATATTTTAGCGTAAATATAGCGTAATATAGGCGTAATATTTTATTTTTACGATTTACGACGCGGTGCTCGTGCAGATTCAATTATTTATCATTCCAAATTCGAGTTTCACCATTCTCAGTTTTGATAAATGAAATTTTATAGGTAAAAAACAAAACGCGTCCCAATGTTTACGACAGTCCCTTACGATATTTGCAAATAGCAAGTTCCTTTAACATCTTCAGAACATTTAGAATGACTCAGAATCACCTCTAAAAATTGCTGTACCATTATTCAAAATATTGTTTACATTGTTACATATGTTGATATATAATCAATTATTAAACATTTGAATATTGTATGCGGTATTACATAAATTTCATATCCATAAAATGAATAAAACCATATATTAGGTTGTTGCATATGAAATTTCCGATTTTAGAATGCAATTGCATAGAAACTTAAGTTTCTATCGATGTACATAATTAGATTTATTTAAAGGTTCAAATGAAATACGTTAAATTCCATGAAATATGAAAATTGATATCGTTCGGAAACTTTTGTCCGCAACTGTATATCATTTCGAAAATAAAATGTTTCTATTTTAACAATCTGAACTTCACAATAAAATCATTTTTATTTCAACAATTTGATCCAGAATTACTTTTTGCATTGTTATAATACTCTGAGAAACCGCATAAACATACAGTCTATCTATCTTATCGTTGAGAAGCTATTTACACTCATACATGTATTGAATACGAACCATTATTTTCAGCAATGATATTTAAAATTGAAATTGAAAATAAAGACAAAATACAAATATTTTCAATATTCTTCAAATAAGATACTATTTGCAAATACTAGTTTCAAAAATTACTACCTCAAATAAATTATTTTATTTTCAAATATTACTGCATCCAATAAAATATTTTATTTTCAAAGTTGTACACATACTATAAAATAAATAGGATTATTTATTATTTACTATTGTAGGAATACGGATGTGGGTTGGATATCGAAGG
>CM052196.1:17504932-17551434 GCA_028455805.1 Lasioglossum figueresi
TGGTCTTGCCTTAATCGGAACAATGCCAGAAACAAGTCAGTGAAAGTCTCATAAAAAAATAATGAAAAATAAAGCATTTTGAATTGGCATTACATAGTGAGAACATGAGAGCCTTTAAACCGTTGCCCTATTGTAGTCTCGCTCGGCCGGAGCGGAGTGGTAGACGCAGCCATAAATTAGAAAAGCAAGGAAGATCACGATTCCTTTCCACTCCGGTGAACCACCCCCCTGCCCAAGGATCAATGTAGTACTTTTAGGTCGTTGCATATGAAAGGTCCGATTTTTAACAGTAATGTTAAACAACCGCAACTATTTCTTATTCAACGAAAAAACACACGCTTCTTGATTGTATTATGCAAACACCCTGTATGTGTGGAGAAAAGTTGTTCAAAATGACCTTGTCCTTGAGAACATATGTTAAGGTCAAGGTGATTGTAGAGCTGGACCCGCTAAATGTAATATTTACCTACAAACACTTATTACCCCTAATTCCTGATTTTACAGACAAACTCGGAAGAAGTACAAGTAGCCCAGTCAGCATCTGTAGACAGGCCATTATTAGCATATAATGGAGTACCTTCATCATCAGTACTTCAAGTACCACCTGCGCCAGTATTACCACGAAGAAGAAAACGATTTGTCGATAAGAACACACAAATATCTTGGGAAGTGATGCAAAAACAGATTGCAAATGTTACAATCGAAACTACAGCACGCCCCTCTAGTCAAATTGTAAATGTACCTAAAATTTCAGATAATAATTTAATGTAGATTTATACCGAAAAGTGTGCTGTGCAAATACTTTGATAAATCAATATTAATACAAGGACATCTAATTACGATGACCATCATACATATGTCTATACACAGAAAGAAAAAATGTTTCACGAAGACATTATTTGTTACAGAACCGTGGTCTGGATGGTATACATTCTCATCTAGCGAAATATGATTTCCAACAACCTTGGTCGTTGACTTCACAAGTACTCGCAAGCAAATTGACTAAGTTTTTCTCTAAAAACAAGATTACACGACCTGTAACAGAAAGTGGGTTCTCAAACTTGGACATTGATCTATCATTACCTGATCCACAGCGTAATATTTCCGTTTTTACGCCGATATAAAACTAACGTAACATAACATAATTCCTTATAATAACTTTTTATCTGAATTATACAGCCGATGAAACAGTGCGAGGAGATGCACAAACTAAAATACACGAAACAACTGTTGACATATCGAATAAAATGATGGTAACTGCTGCCGAAATCAGTGAACAATCAAAGACAGCCGAACAAATTCCAATCGACATTCAACCGAAATTGCCTGAAAAACGGATTCTTGAAGAATCCTCAAAAATACAAATTAATAAATCTTTGGCAACTCTACCGGAAATTACAGGATTTGAAGAAATAATTGGGTGCGAAGAATTTGAATATTTTATTTTATATATAAAAATTTTATTCTGAACTGTGATTGAAATTGTTAATTAATTCTTTTCAGAGAGGCCACTGAGCTATCACTCGCTAACAAACATTTTAGGTCAGTTGATATTTTGGCTAATTGTACATTTTAGTCTTTCTTCAATTGATTCTTTCGTGTAGGACAGGGAGTTCCAACTTGTAGCTCGCGAGCTAAACGAGGCACCTCTCCCGCTTAAGTTCTTCCCCCACTCTTAGACTTCATCGCTATATGTATAGTAGAACACGCATACATTGTAACCGTCGAACTTCCTCCCTGTCCCCGACGCCGCCATTGCCTACGCCAACACCTTCCACTGCCTTGGTCGCCGAGCACTGTAAACATACCGCTTAATCCGATACCGGTTCGTGTATATCGGTGTAAACATAACTAATCCAATAACAAAACTTCTTTATTTTTCATTATTCTTTTATGGGACTGTGACCAACATATTCATGGCATTTTTCTATTGAAAATGATACCAAACATGATATAATTTCAATTATATTTATTTGTGTAATGAACGATAAAATTTTTCTTCTTCCTTTGCGTCTGAAATATTCATCGTTCATTACGCAACCAAATATCATCGGCATTATATCATATTCGGTATCATTTCTATTAGAAAAATGCCACTAATATGTTCGTCAAAGTTTCATAAAAAAATAATGAAAAATAAAGAAGTTTTGTTATTGGATTAGGTATGTTTACACTTCTTGGCGACCGAGGCCTCTCGAGCTTCGCTGTCCTTTTCTACGTTCGGCGTGATCGACGAAGCTATAAAAAAATAGTATCCGGTCCCGATCTATGTCGGTAGTGGGAAGAGATTCAAATGGTGGGAACCTTGCGATTGTCGGAGGGGAATAAGTTGGAACTCCCTGGTGTAGGATATCTTTTATTTTATTTTATTTTCATAGCAGTCCTGAAGCGGCCTTGACAAGAAAAGAATTAGGCGCAATATTGGAAGTTCACTGGGATCAGGGGAAACCCAATAAGGGATTAACAACATTTGATGAAATAATTCCTCCAGGTTATTATACTAAAATCGATGCTGCACGCGCTTTTGATGCCTGCTTAGGTAAATTCATTCAACTTACCGACTTTAACGTTAAGAACACGAAGCAGTACATATATTAGAGTTTCAAAACATTTTCCTTGCCATAGTCTATATTGGAAAATTCTTCGATTTTTCTTCGATTAATTTTTTGTCCCTTTTACAAATTTTCAGGATTCCATGCGGAGAAACGTGTAGTCTTGAAACAAGCTAAGCCCTACGACACAATTTGGATTGAAAAATATGCCAGATATTCTTCAGAAAGTAGTGAAGAAGACACTGTTTAATTATTACAAATAATCTCTTATTAGTTTTGCATTATTAAATTTATTTAATATTAATTATTTAAATATTACTTATACATACGTACTATATTTAAAACTTAACTTTTACAACATACTTTGCACGTTGTAATACAGCACGCGTTGGGAAAATACTCTACTATTATAAAAGTATACATAGTTATAAATAATTGTAAATTATTTGACATAATGATATAACAAAAATAGAAAAATAAAATAATTAACTTGTTCATAAATATATCAAAATAAAACCACTAGACACACTGATTTTTATGAAATTCATGTGAAAAGAATATGCCTCGGAAAAATATTTGACACGTCATTTTTTTATCAAATTTACGCGAAGAGCCCTCCTTTTACAATTTCGACTTCGATTTCGACGGCTTGGCCTTCGCATCGTCGCGTCGCATAGTTCGCTGATAGCACTGTCCAACAAATTTCAACTTTTTTTGGTTATTTCGATTCCCACTATGCGATTCTTATAGAGTTTTTTTGCGCTGATTCCGAATCTGACCTTAATTTTTCTCCTATACGTAGAGTTTTTGAGAAAATTGAGCTTAAGAAAATGGCACATTTTTCAACTTTGAACAATTATTGTCATGTGATTGTAAAAGATATTGAATTGTTCTTTACGGCAAAAGATTCTGTAGACTTTCCCGAATACAATGATATCCAATATTAATACATTATGATTGGGTAAACATGTTTACACAATCATAATGTATTAATATTGCATGTTACTGTATTCGGGAAAGTCTACAGAATCTTTTGCTGTAAAGAACAATTCAAAGTTGAAAAATATGAATTTTTTTAAAACTCAATTTTCTCTAAAATTGTGCGTATAGGAGAGAAATTAATTGTCGGTGAAACTTGGTTTCAATGAAAACGTTTGTTGGTGAAAGGATTGTCGATGAAATATAACTGTCGGGTAAATGATTGTCGGGGAAATGGCTGTCGGTGGTATCAAAATGTCGGTGAGTTAATATTGTCAACGAAGTTACATGTTGATGAAGTCATGTCGGTTAAACGATTGTCGTTGATGTAATTGTCGGTAAGTTAAGGGTAACTCGGGGTTCTCAGAACCGTTTACACCCTCCCCCACGACCTCAGGAGATGCCAATGCTAGAGCCCGCCGAGAAACTGACAAATATTAAAGGCGACCAAATTCTGTTCGGGATACGGCTGATCCCTGGGCTGGATCGAAAAATTCAGTGACATTAGGCTAAAAACTCAACTTTTTAGACCCGTTCCGCCATTTACCACCTTTGGCGGAGCCGAGTCCCACACTCTCGCACTCTCCCCCTTAACCGCCTATACGAAATTGGAGAGGAAGGGAGGGGGGTTGTGCGTAAATGCATTTTTTCCCATGTTCTAAAAAAAAAATAAAGGCTAAAAACTCAACTTATCGAGTTCTAGTAAATTTGTATTGCTTTCTGAGGCTATCCTGGGATCGTCGACAACTCATCGTGTCGATGAAAACAGTTTCGGTGAAATGAGTTGTCGACGAACCCAGGGTAACCCGTCTCAAGTCGTTGTCGATCAAATTCGTTGTCGATCAAAGTCGTTTTCGATTAAAGGCGTTGTCGGCCAAAGTTATTGCCGGTCAATTCTTGAGTCGTTGAAATGTTGGCGTTGAAAACCGTCTCGTGGAAATTTGACTCGGTGATTTCCACGGGTCCCCAATTTCTTCAATAGGGTATAAAGTATAAAGTATAAAGTTCGACCATTTGTAAGCTATTTTATGGGTTTATGGGCTGTCAGAATGACGGTCGAGGGATTCGCACGAAAAGAAAGGAACTTGTCGCGACATTACGGGACGAGGTTTAGGTAAAATCAACGACTCATCCTGGCCCGAAACGAAGGTCATAAATTCTCTCCCTCTGTAAGCTGAATACAACCCTCGGTTACCTGCCCTTTCTAACAGAAACGCACAAACCGATGGGTTCGTACCCGTCGGACTAGGTTGAGATGATTCGTTTGCTCGAATATTCATGGTGTTGCCAAAAATTATTTCGATTCCCGCTATGCGAATCTTATAGAGTTTTTCGCGCTGATTCCGAATCTGGCCTTAATTTTTCTCCTATACGTAGAGTTTTTGAGAAAATTGAGTTTAAAAAAAGACACATTTTTCAACTTTGAACAATTATTGTGATGTTATTATAAAAGATATTGAATTGTTCTTTACGGGAAAAGATTCTGTAGACTTTCCCGGATACAGTAACATGCAATATTAATACATTATGATTGTTTAAACATGTTTAAACAATGATTAAAGACGGAGAGACACCACTTTTGCACCCATTTTTGAGGATATTTTCCAGAAGATGCTCCTCGGCTTCAGACGTGCGGTTTTTGTTTAGTCACTCTCACTTTTCTGCAAATCTATAAAGAAAAAAAAAGTCTGAAGTACACGACGAACATTTTGTATATGTGTTTCGACTCCAGCTTTCTTAGCGATTTCTCTTGCAGTAGCATAAGAATTGGAAGCAGCACGTATTATTGCTCGTGTATCGCGTTCAGATAATGCTGCTGGCCTTCCTGTCCTTTTTTTCTTTCCATATGCACTTGTATCTTTCAGCAAATTATATATAACTTTTCGACTTCTAACTTCTTTTGCCATTTGCGTAATAGACAACATTTGTTTTCTCAGAGATAAAATTGTACTAATTTCCAGAGCTGGGGAAAATACCAGTAATCCCTTCATTCTTGGGCAGGGGGTGGTTCACCGGAGAGGAAAGGAATCGTGATCTTCCTTGCTTTTCTAATTTATGGCTGCGTCTACCGCTTCGCTCGGGCCGAGCGAGACTACAATAGGGCAACGGTGTCGCCGACACAGTTTAAAGGCTCTCGTGTTCTCAAAATGTAATGCCAATTCAAAATGCTTTATTTTTCATTATTTTTTTATGAGACTTTCACTGACTTGTTTCTGGCATTGTTCCGATTAAGGCAAGACCAAACACGATATAATTTGGCCCATATTTACTCTACATGCGAAGCATGATGACGAAACTTTCACAGTCGATTAAACCACTAAATACAATTCAAATTATATCGTGTTTGGTCTTGTTTTAATCAGAGGAATTCCAGAGATACGTTTTTAAGGGTCCCATGAAAAAAATAATGAAAATTAAGATGTTTGAACATTCGATTCGTTGCGTCCGTATAGTGGTGTTCACACCGATATACCCGAGCCGACAACAATAGTCGCCGTCTTGCGGCGCGGCCAGGTACGGCACAGCGTTGACAGGGAGTGGAGTGAGTAGGCCTGGATAGGAACCGGGACCCCCCAAATTGGACACTAGTCGGAGCTTTACTGTATTGATACCCGAGGCGCAATGGGTAGTGGGCCAAACCGTACCTTTCTTTTCTTTGCAGGATGTTCATCGGGATGAAACATCGCAGATCTTTTTCTTGATGTAGAAGGTTTTTCGACCTGGACATCTGGAAAAATTATCAACGAAAGCGATCAACATTTATGAACACAACTACACGTATACTTCTGCGTCCTCGTTTAACGTTTTAACCAATATAATGGTGTACTCTATTTTATAATTCAGCGACCTTCAACATCCATTAAGAATTCATTGCGACCAGCGGCATCAATCTGAACTGTTTCAACTTCAAAATCATTAACATCCACAGGCGGAACTTGCATAGATTCTTCGCTGATTTGCTGTGGCTGATCCAAGAGAAATCTTCGTATTTCGTTCCTAAATAAAGTATACAACAATTTCATAAATACAATAGACACAACGTGTAAAAAAAAATTAAATCTATGAGATCTATGGAAGCAAAAAAATCTATAGAACATATTAAGTAATATGAAAAAGATATAATCCAAAAGATTATTTGTATACATGCGTATAAGTGTTTCAAAACGCATTCATTCACCCTTTCACACATTTTTACGAGAAAATTGAAAACTTTAATTTGCTCAATTGGAGTTTTGTGATTTTGATGTAGTGAGCAAGGAAAACCAAAGGAAACAGAATTGGTGGAAATGTGGAGAACTAACAGGAACTGGTCTTCTGCTTGGGGTAAGAGGAACATTTCCATTTGATAATCGGGCAATGCTCCAAAACTTGATTCTTGCATCTACATTTACAACACGATCATTACAAATTTTTATAAATCCAGATTAGACGAAAACACTGTCGATAAAATTGATTATAGTCACCTGCTCAACAATGATAGGATAGTCCTTGATTAAATTCAAGTCTCGCGCTGCTTTTCGATTGTTTAATATGTCGATACAAGGACATTCCACCTCCCTAAACGCCATCGTCATATCGTACTGAACTTCGCGACTGAAAAGTTACATTTCCTTTAATCATTTGCGAAACTACTATCTGAAGTTCTAAAGTTATTTGCCTACATGTATTACTTATTATTATTCTATGAATAAATAATATTTTCTACATTACAATAATAGAAACATATGGCTGTGTTACTCCGTTACACATACTCGGTAGTTTAATAAATATTTAACAATATATCTTTTCGCGTTGTTTCTTACCTGCTCCTCAAATTATACAGTTCCCGATATGCTCTATATAGAGTATCTGTAATAAAAAAATAAAAGATATTTATATTACGTGAAAATATAAAATGGTAAAATGTCCATGAAAGATTATAACATTTTTGATGTTTTTTATCATTTTTATAATTAACGACAGAAATACCTTCAAATTGCTTCGTTTTATAAAAAAGTATTTTCGTGGCACCGTACATTAATTGCGTCGAAAGATAAAGACTGGATCTGGCGTAGACCGAGCCACTGCGTGTTTGGATTGTTGATAATATTTGGTCGCTGAGGAAATAAAAGAAAATTGTTACGGACAGAATGGCGTTTGTGTGTGTGTTTGTAGTTTCGGAGTTAGGCTAAGTATTGGCGGCGCGGCGTTAGGGTAAATATTGCGTTACATTACTAGTTTTAAATAGACTGGGGATTTTATACATTTATGACAAAAATGAGTTGGTGTAATTTAAAATAGCAAACATATTCGCAACATTTAAACATACTATTATATCATTCTCAACCTACTAAACATAATAGGGGAAAAAATTAATTTCTATTTCACTCCTATTTGTTGCAATCTAGGTAAGAAATTTTTATTGTGCATAAAGATCCACAGTCTAGTTATAAATGATGATTGTACAAGGGGTCGTGGGGACAGCGAGAGTTTGTTATGTTTACGACTCTCCTGAAGTGGGGATTCCCGCTGAAATCGCGAAACATATATTGGACAACCGTATGGTTGGAAAGCGCATGTATATGCCGCGTGGTAAGGTCGCTGATAGCAGTGATCTAGTCCCGTTTTATGGCTCTATTAGACAAGAACAGAAATGGAATTAGTTCGCACATCAAGCGGCCGGAAGAAATGCGAAGAGCGCGGCCCCGGCCGCTCCACACACGAGCCTGCAGCTGTGGGAGGAAAGGGCGCAAGTTCTGGATGATTGTTTTTTTAGTGGTTAAGGGAGCATCCGAAGATCCGATTCCCTGAGCCCCACATTAGCCCCCAGAGGGGGGTGTATGTAAGTGTATTTTTTCCATCACCCTTAACAAAAAAAGGACCGTTTTATGGCCCAAGGAGGAGGGTGCGACCATCCTTCTGCGAATTGGCACCACGTGCACGGTAAGCCTGCGAAACCGGCGGGAAGCGGTGCGCGCCAAAACAAACATAATTGTCTCTGAGGGGTGGTCGAAGCCGTGGGCCAGCGCGACGGTGACCATCGCTTCGCCTCACGAGAAGGGCCATTCGGTCCCGAGAAGGTAAATCGGTTTCAGAAAAATCATTGTAAAAAAGAATATTAGTGCATGTGAAGTAAAAAAAGAATTATTCCAGATACATATGTGAAAATCCTATACAAATAATAAATTGTTTTCAAACAAATATGTATATGAAAATCATTGAATAAATGAATTAAATTCTATTTGATATTAAGCGAATATTTTTAGTTTTAATTCCTATTTATTTACTTAGGCATCTGTACATGTGTATATGTATATATGTCATTATATGGACCCAGATAGAACGCAACGTATTAAAGACGTTTTTTACGTCCATGTTAGGTCTGAACGCCTGCCATCTTAATTCCATCTTTAAGACGTCTTTTAGATGTAAAAACGACGTCTCGAAAAAGACAACTTAACGCAGGGACCAAAAATAACAGTTATCCTAAAAATTTCTACGATAAAAATCATTGATAAAAAGTTGATTATTATTAATATTTAAGATAATCTACACAAAATATAATATTGTTCTACACAAATATATTGTGTATAAAATATACACAAATATAAAGAAAAGAATTGAAAGAACAAAATGATTAAAATATATTGATTTTTATACTTTCTGGTTACAAATAACAGTTATTAGTGTCCAAAAATTGGATCCTCCTCGATAATTGTTATCGATGAAGAAAAACTGTTTCGATTGCTCAAAGCAGTTATCTATGAGAGAAGTTCATTTCTATCAATGATAACAGTTATCAATGAGAGAAATTTATTTCGACCGTTCATAACAGTTGTCCATGAGAGCAATTTATTTCGATCGCTCATGACAGTTATCGATGATCGAATTTCTTTTCACTTGTTCGTAATAATTATTGATGAGAAAATTCATTTCGGTAGCTCATTTAATTATTCAGTTGTCTACTCTTTTTCGGATGGAGCAAGCCTGTGAAATTCATTGAGAAGGTTTCGTACAACAAGACAAATCAACAGACCATAAGAACAACACACATTTCTGTTTGTTTGACACATTAAATTTTGATTGTAGCAATTAATTTTATGAATAAAATATTTATTAAATAATTGATTGTCTACCATTTGAAAGTCGTTCTATTTAATAATAACTATTACTAATTTCCTTCATCAATAACTGTTATGAGCGATCGAAATAAATTTATCTCATCGAATAACTGTTATTCGCGATCGAAATAAACTGTTATGAACGCAATCGAAGTAAATTTCACTCATTCATAACTGTTGTAAGTGATGGAAATGAATTTCTCTCAACGATAACATTTACCAACGGGAGAAAAAAATTTCGGTTACTTATTAATCCTTATTTGTAACCAATACGATTTTAGTCGATGAAATACTTCTTATTCCATGACTTTTTTTCTTTTTGGTTATAACAGTTATGGTCCCTGTCTTAAAGCCAACAGAAAACGTCTGTTAGAACTCTATTCTATTTGAACTCTATTCAATAAAAATGTGACGCATGATAATAGACTTGCGAATTTTAATTCTGAAATGTATTGTTTCGACTTCGTAGAAAATGATAATTACATGTCAAATCGACAAGAATTGTAAAACAAATGCATAAACAAACATAAACATTCAACATTACCAGAGCACCGATATATCAATAGTTCGTAATGGCTGTCTAACAGTTTTTTTAAACATTTCCTCGCTGAGAGTCGCAGCTAACCAACACCGGGAAAGTTTTCCCTTGCGTCGAAAATAAAGAAGTTCCGGAGTATAAAACATATTTATGGATAGAGCTGATGTTACACTACAATTAAATACGTCCACACTACAATTAAATGTGGCAATGGTATCAAACGTGAATTGTTAGACGCGGCAGCGTTTTGTTACGTTCAGTTTCAAATATGACGAAGACGAGAGGATCATCGAATAATCGATGTATAATAGAAACTGATCGAACAATCGATTGTTGTGTCATATGAATAGATTTCATAACGCCAAAATATCGAGAGCGCATGCGTACACGATATTAGGTCGTTCGGAAAGTAATTTCGTTTATCGTGTAGAGATGGCATTGCTTCCATTGGCTATTACTTCACCTTATTTTAAATCGCAAAATCGTGGTACACCTTGATAGCTGACACTGGCTGACATTTCGGACATCATTTCGTGCCTTTTATTGCTTTATAACATTTCAAACATTTTTTCGTTATCCCATCAAATATGTAAATATTCTGCTTTTTTTATTACCGCAAGGGTAGAAATGCGATAATCTCGTTGGTGCTGTCTGTTAATAGCATCACGTATCACCGACGAAGAATAAGGATAGATCTATCATTATCATGCCATAATTTTGTAGGCCACGTTTGTGGGGCACGTAAGTTATTTTCGTGTCACATCCTGTATTACCAACTGGAATTAAAATAGGCTGACAGCGTCCTTAGTGCACAGACGAGGTATAAGATCCTATACCTATACCTCGTCTGTGCTTTTAGCGATGTAGTATTTCAGATCACTGTAAGTTCTACGTTATCCCCGCGCCCACTTCCACGTCTCGCCGAATAGCACAGGGGCTGGCAGTATCTCGTCGGTTTCATAATGAACGGATCTGATCCTCAAAATCGTCACATTCGTAATTTATAAACACTATATCACAGCAGATGTCAACGACCAACTGGGAAATAAATGAGCAGAATTATTTGACAACATAGATACACTAGATGTACATATAAACAAGGATATTTTTTTAATTCCAAAATAAATAAATTTGATGCGTATTGGAGTAACAGTGTTTTATTAGAATATCTTGTACATAAAGAAATTTGATATAAATTGCAAAATACATTAATTCTCCTATCGTTCGTTTGATTATAAAAATGTTTCTTATCAGTGCGTAATTCAATATTCGACATGGACATAATGCATTTTTCTGCTTTGAAAATCATATAAATAAGTAACGACGCAATGTGTGTGTAATATACTGAATTGACTGTATCGAAGAATAAAACACTTGATTTTTCCTTAGAAGAATTACAGAAGCTGTACTAGAGGATAAGAAAGAATAAACGTAAAAGACATGGCATTTAAAATAGGATGACCATACATAAGTACTATATACATATTTGCACAAACGTACAAAAAGTGTATTACAAAAGTGTATTAAAAGAACTGAATAATACAAATGACCTGGTAATTGACAGCGGAGGGAACCGTAGAAGTTCTATATAAAAAAGGGAAACAATTTACTATATAAAATCTTTGGTATAGAGTTCGTTATTGCATTCGCTCGTACGTGTACGAGTTTAAAAATTAGGCTTTGAGAAAAATTGGTAAAAACAAACAGTTCTATATGATTCGTTAAATAAAATAGTCTACGTATAAATGCACAAGTAATATCCGACTTGGCTAACTAATATGAATGTAGTATTTCTTTAAAAGTTCAATTATCAATTTGTAATTTTAATATGATTGCGCTTGGTAAATTTTAAGTACATCGCAGTAATGTACGCGATAACTTTTGGATTTAAAAAAAAAGCGTTTCAATTGATTTTAAAGTTACTTCTAAACACGTATTCGCGTATGTAATGTAGTATAATATAAATGCATGTAAGGCACATGTAGCGATATGAAAGTAAAAATTGAACGATCGTACTTTCCGGTATAGAAATGCGTAACATTACTATTTACGGTTCTAATCGTACACGTGTGTGACAGTCGCTGGGCAGAACTTTTCTGATGTCATTGATATTGTCGACTTCCGTTCTTAATCTGCTGACCTCTTCTTCGTAATTTTTCACCCATTGTGTTTGTGAATTCTTAGCGTCTGTTAATGCGCGGATTCTTAGATCTAAATTTACCGCTGCGATTTCATTTTCTGCTGCTACCAGACGTTCTTCCAGACGGTTCAAATCAGCATCGTCTAAGTTCAAATAAAGAGTACAAATATAAATAGAGTCTTACAAGAAATTAAATTAGCTAAGCGAGTACTCTTTGCAGCTGGACAGAAGTCACCCGGAGAGAATACGGGCCTGATTCATTGTGTATACAATTGTTTGAACTGACAATGTCATCTCACGTGACTTTTTTCTAGCAGTAGAGTAATCGAATATCAACCGACCTATTTCTGGCAAAACGTCGAGTTCCTTTATAATTTCAGCTACATCGGCTAAAGCTTTGTCCACTTGCTGTGACGCTGATGTTACATTGATTCTTGCTTGGACAACTTTCTGATTTGCCTAAGAAATATAGAACATAACAACATTTATACGTACTATTTATTCTAGTTAAATATAGAATTATAAAGATAATGCTATCGGTTAGCTGTAATACATAGATAGATATGTATGACGTTTTACCTCCATTGTGATGTTTGAGTCCTGACCAATTCGTATTTCGTACTGTCTCATATTGGAGTCTGTAGTATCGACTCTAAGATGCAATTTTTCAGCCTCGTTTCCTAGACGAACCGCTTCTATTTTAGTTTTATTTGCTTCGTTTCTAATAGCGTTTGCTTTTGCACTAACATCCTCTGCATACGTCTGTTACACAGAATTTTTTTGTTCAATGTAAAACGAATTATATTATATATTACCTTCTGGGCGTATAGTTGACGTACCTGTGCCCTTTGAGCTGTTTCACGAGTATATTTAGCGCTATCTTCGGATCCACGTAATATTTCTTCCGCTCGCTCAACTTGTTGAGTAGCATCCATAATCAATGCCTCGATATTGTCGATATTTCTCAAGGCATTGCGCGCTTTAACGCGTTCACTCTGTACTTCTGCATCAAACTCTAAAAAATAATGCTACAGTTCATCGAAATGTTCTGTTATTCCATTATCAAATAAAATAGGGTCATTCCACTCCAAACATTTTGGAGTAAAATTTCGGATTTTGTTCAAATTTAAATATGTTGCAGTCTTTTGTGACCTATGAACGAATCTTAACGGATTTTTCGATATCTTAAAAATTGTTGATTTTACAGATGTGTAAAAAAAGTGTCATCCTTTTTTCATTTAATCACAAGTCTAGAACTATCAAACCGATGAAAATGAGCTTTTGAGAACTTGTAGTGAAAACTACAATAATTTTCAAATGTCTATCTTTTTAAAAAGAGGTCCGTAAAGGGAACACTTGGGGCTATATCCTCATTTTTTCAATTTTTTAAAAAGTGGCCCGCTATGAAAACACGGAATTTGTTTAAAACAATTGCAAAATAAATGCTGAAAAAACATTTTTTTCAAATGACATATTGAGTGGATACTCTTATGTTTACACTACAAGTTCCAAAAAACTCATTTTCATCGGTTTGATAGTTCTAGTTTTACAATTTAATGGAAAAAGGTTGACACGTTTTTTTCACACCTCTGTAAAATCAACAATTTTTAAGATATTGAAAAATCCTTTGAGATCCGTTCATGGGTCACTAAAGACTGCAACATATTTAAATTTGAACAAAATTCAAAATTTTACTCCAAAAAGTGTCTGTTTTCGCGTGGATGACCCGCGAAAATGATAAATGGTAAACACCGCTTAATTTCTTCAACATTTCTTGAGCTTCTTTCAAAGTTTGATCGCCGCGTTTCACTGCATCGTTTGCCTTCTCGTTAGCTTCGTCCAGTTCTGCCAGAAATTCAGCGGTGACTCCTTGTTGATCCTGCGCTTTTTCTATCAATTCCTCACTTTCCATTAGCTTATCCAACATTTCTTTTATTAGATCTTCATTGCGATCTAATAACAGTTGCGCTTGTTCTTTCAATCGCAATCCCTGTAACAATACTTGCACGTTAAAGCACCGATACTTAACTACGTATAAAACGTTTTTCATCAACCGATGCTCACCTCCATATTCACATCTTCAACCTGACTTCGTAATTGTTTAATGTCAATTGTGGGAAGTGTCAAATCTAAAGTCAACAAAGCTATCGCTTCTTGCGATACAACTGATGATTTAGTAGCCGCTATGCTGGTCAAGTTTTTCACTTCGTTCATACGATGTTCTAGGAATTCTAATTTATTTTCTAATCCTCGTATCTCCTCGCTGAAAACGCAAAATGCTTTTTAAAAAATAATCTATCTTTCAAATAATTTGTCTTTCAATTAGTTGTAGAATGTAACGACGTACGTCAGGTTAGAATATTTCGATATTGCTTTCTTTGCAAGATTGTAAGCTTCTATAGTTGTATTTCGAGCTTGTTCTGCCAAGGTATGAATCTTCATGGCTTCATTGACATTTCTGAAAATAGAAATTGCATTATTATTTATTAACTAGGAATAAATACAGTAATGTCCCATTCTAAGTAAGTCAATTCTCGGTTCTGTGTCGTGACATAGATCGAAACAGGACACTATTTTTTTCTTGTGACTTCGTCGACCAGGCCGAATGTAAAAAAGGACAGCATGTAAACACGAACCGCGCGGCTGAAGGCGCAACAAAAAATAGCGTATCGGTGAGACAATACTAGTGCAATACTGAAACTTCATTACTTTTTACTTATTTTTCATAAAACTTTTTACGAATATATTTGTAAAATTTGGTGATTAGAATGACACCTAATAAGATACAATTTGAGGTTATTTTATATTTTATTATAGGCCCTATGGAGGTTATTAAACGACTAATTTTAATCAGAAAAATGCCACAAGTAAGTTGTTGAAAGTCCCATAAAAAAATAATGAAAAATAAATAAGTTTTGTAATTGGTTTAGTAGTGGTTCACACCGAAATACCCGACCCGGTATTTACACTGATTGGCAACTGATTGGTAGCTCCAGCTTCATGACCCCTCGCGGGGTATTTCCCCCAGTGGAATGAGTAGGCGAAGGGACATAGAGTCGTGTCCTCCGCCAGTCTTAGAATGGGACATTACACAATATGGTATAATTTTGTATTAGGTTATTAATTCGTTGCTTACAAGTCAGCAGTTCCACGCGCTTCCTGCGCGATAGCTGTCATCTGCCTGTTTTGTTGACCAACTTGTTCCGCACGGAATTTCGCATCGTTCAAAGCTGTTGTTCCATTCATGGCTAAATAATCTTCTGCTTCCTAATGATTACAAAATTACAGTGTGTAATTTATTCAAATAAAACTGTGTTCTATTCAAAATTCTAGGATAATCATGCTCACTTTTAACTGCTCATGGATTTTATCAAGCACTTTTTCCGCTTCGCTAATGCTCGTTAATCCTTCGGAAGTGGTCTTCTGCACTTCGGTAGCTGTTAAGTCTACCGTTTGAGAAATCTCACCGATTTCATTCAATCGATCACGTAGTTCGTCCAATTGTTCCACCAAAGTTTTATTTTCACCTATACCATTTAAATTTGTAATATCGTAAAATTCGGATGAAATTATTGGGTTGGAAATTAAAATTGAAATCTAAAATTCAGATATTTATTCATAGATTTATTCAATAACATATTTTCCATTCTGTTCTATTATTTTTTGCCATTTTTGAGGTAACTTCTCGTGTTATTGAATAAACATATGAATAAATACCTTAATTTTGTATTCGATTCTTAATTTGAAAACGCTACGAACTTTCTGTCCAACCCAATACATTATTTGAATCGTACGTACTGCCAGATCCTTGTTTCGCGATCTTCAAAAGATTTTTAACTCTGTCTTGAATCGTTAGCAACTCCTTTTCGAAGTCGCTATCTTTTATAACGGTCGGACTACTATTGATTTTTCGGAGTGTATTTTCCAATTCGGCTATACGTTCCCTGTGACTATTCGCAGCATCCTGAACAAGATTATAACAATCTGGACAGTCGACGCAGCCATTTTGTCTGTTGTATTTGTTTTCCTTGCAACGGTCGCAACGCCTTCCTTCTACATTTGTGAGACACTGCAATGAAAGAATAAGCCATTGTACGACGCACATCTTAAAACTGAGAACAAACATTAACACCAAACAAACTTATTAGACACTGGCAGAGCTACCGGAGTATTTAAGTAAGGAGAGTAGAGGGGACAGTCAAAAGCTTCTAGCACAGGTAAGATGCGGAAATACAGAAAATTGCAACAAATACTGGCTGGAAGACGAGGCGAGAGGATGCGACTTTTGTGGGGACAAGTGTGGAAGTCTAGAATATTTGACAAGAGAATGAAGGGTAATGGGATTAAAGATCAGGATCAAGGATGTAGTAAGTGGGAGGAGAGTTAGAAATGTCGAAGAGTGACTGGAGAAGTTGAGAAGGAGAGAAAAGAGAGCATAAGTATACCAAAAAATATACCAAACTAAAAACAAACGTTAGGGAATAGGAAAGGATGCAATAATTAGGCTAGTAATAATTTGGATACGAACAGAGTAGGTTAGGGTAGGAATGAGTGAGACAAAGAAAGAAAGAAAGAAAGAAAGAGAGAGAGGGAGAGGGAGGGAGAGAGAGGGAGAGAGAGAAGGTACGGACCGAAAGTGTGAATAAGATACATCTGTAAAGTTAGGATACTGTAGATCAAGCCACATTTGTTAGCTGTAAGACTGAAATAAAGCAATAATAATAATAATACTTACTGGACACTGTCCATTAACGTTGCATTGCAAGTCCTGAGAACCAATATGGTCACAATCGCAAGGCTTGCAACCTTCTCTGCTGAAACCGTATTGATAAGGGAGGCAGGCATCGCAACGCTGACCGGTAACACCAGGTCTACACTCGCATTGGCCGCTAATGGGATTGCATGTGTGATTGTACGCACCTTCCGGATCGCAATTACAAGGCGCACATCCCTAATGGCAAAAAATACGCATTTCAAATAAGACACATTTGCATTAATACTACAGTCGAACCTCGATAACACGAATCTCAAGGGAAGGATTACAACCTTCGAGTTATAGAGGTTTCGACTTATTGAAATCTTCGAGTAAAAGAGGTTTACCCTACGAAAATTCAACTTACAGGGGGTTTTTACGAGAGTTAATAATTTGCTTATCGAAATAGTTTTAAAGAAAGAAAAGTGGAAGTTTTGGAGAAGAATTATTTATTATTGAATTCGATTTGCAAAAGGGTGAAACTGATTTACAAAAAAGTGAAATTGATTTGCAAAAAGTTGAATTTGAAGTGCAAAACCTATACGGAACTCTGTAAAATATTTATTGCTGTTTTGGCTTGTTTAGCTTCTACACATGTGGAAAATAATTCGAGTTAAAGGAAGTTTTATTTATAGAAGATTTAAAAGTGCAGCGGGAGGGAATGAACAAAACTTTCGTCTTATAGAGGTTTTCGAGTTAAAGAGGTTCGAGTTATCGAGGTTTGACTGTATACGATAAATTCAAGACAGTAGTACGAAATTGTATTTACCTCGTCGCTCAGTATATGATAATATCCTTCTTCGCATTTGTCACAATTTTGTCCGATTACGTGCGGCTTGCATTTACATTGGCCTGTCAATTGTTTACAAGGCGCTACTCTGCCATCGTCAAGTTCAACCGTACCAGGTGGATAACACTGGCATAGTCTACATCCGTCTTCTCTACGATCAGACAGAGCGTCTCCATAATATCCTAGCAACGAATATGATTTAGATTAATTTTCAATTACATGGGATTTTATGAAATTCTTTGAATAATTTTAAATAGCAATTTGTGCGCGTGGATACCTGGCAGACACTCTTCGCAATGGAAACCAGCCGTGTTGTTGACACATTTTAGACACTCCCCAGTTTCTTGATTGCAGTTTCGAACAGCGTTCAAATCGATATTATTGTTACAATCGCAAGGTCGACATGCTATACCTTTCTCAGGATTTCCATAGTATCCATCCGAGCATGTTTCGCATCTAGGTCCTATGGACGAAGAACGATATCGGTTAAACGTTCAAGTCATGAAATTTTCTGAATACACTCTGGGACAAAAAGATAGCATATCGTCTATTTTTTCTCATTTGGTACAATAAACTGAAGAAAATGAATATTCTAATATGTCAACATATTCTAACATGTCTGTATGTGTAATGTACCGAATGTCATCGACAATATTTACTCTAACAGAATTCTAGGAATGTAAACGTAAATGTTATGGTATGGTATATGTGTAAATTAAAATTGAAGATAGAATCGTAAGCTTTGTACCTCAAAGTGACGTACAATGAACCTGTCAACTGTAATAGTATTTTTCGATTAAAACGCATTGCAACATTTGCATTCTAAAATCGGACATTTCATATGCAACAAACATTAAGGGGTTAGGACACAGTAATATTTTGAAAAAATCAAGAATTTTTTGACAGAAAAATTACATTCGTAAACTTTAAACGCATTTTTCTCAGAGTTAAAACGGTGTACAAGATATCTCGAGTTCTATCTTAGCAATTACATTAAAATTTTACAGTTATCTTTATTATAATATCTATTAGGCATTGACGATCGATTTTGTTCATTTTCCCCTTATTTTGTTAAATATAAATAAAAAATTAACAAATATTCTACCGAAATTCAGTTATTAAATTTAAAATATCTGCCTTTTGTTCATTTTCACAAAAATTGAAATGTGGGATCGTCAATGCCTAGAGAATATATCACAGTTTATGACATTTTTGGGATGTTTGATATAGTTAATTCGATTTGTAGGAATCCTGTACACCAGTTGGCCATCTGGAAGAAAATATATTCCGAGCAAAGACGACGAAAGGCATAAGAACAAGTAATTTTTTAAATATTACAAGCATTTTTTTATACTTGATAATATAGTAAACTGAAATACAAAATCTTATCATTCTGTTGTTTAAAAATCTTATATTTCCCCCACTTGTTACTGTGACCTAACCCCTTAATTTCAAAGTGTGCTATCTTTTCGTCCCGAAGTGTACTGTTTCTTACCTGTTCTACCCGATGGACACTCGGAGCAAATAGGATCAGGGTTGTTGCCGAGCAATATGCATGGTCCATTGTCCGGGCAAGGGCAAGGTTTACAATCGCCGGATGTGCCTTTCAACGGGTGGCCATAATATCCCCGTCTGCACAGTTCACAGTTACTGCCCGCCGTATTATGCTGGCAAATGCACTGGCCGGTTTCGGCCTCGCAAATATCCGCGTGCCCGTTACAGTTGCAAGGAACACAGAGAGCGAAAGGACCACCATTCGGCGGATCATGATGGAATCCAGGGGCACAGGACTCGCAAAACTGGCCTACGTAGCCATGAGGACACTGGCAATGCTCTACCCAATCGGCCGGTTCACCCGCTGCTCCTCGGTGAGCGGTTTCCAATTTAACATCGTCCAAAAATCCTCTACCTTGATGAGTGTAGGTGCCGCGAATTTTTAGAGCCGTCAAATTAGACAAAATAGACATGAACGCTCGAGAAGACAATCGCGGCTCCCAACCGTACTTCGGATGTTCGTGAAGCGTAAAATGGTATTCTTGAGAGGCGACGCTGGGCAAACGACTGTTCTGTCCAAAGATCGGTTGCGTGATTTGTTCACCGTTTCCTCCTTCGAGTATTAAATCCCGAACCGTTGCAGCAGGTCCAACTTCTCCGATTCTTAGAGTAAATGACAAATCTTGATTATAAGACGCTCGTTGATCGCCAAGAAATCTGTCCGGCGCAACAAAATAGACATTGTCTCGATCCAATGCTGTAGCTGATATCGTTTCAGTCACAGGATCGTATTGAAGCGGTATAGTGTTCCCAGCAACGGTTGCTGTCCATCGTTCTGCTCCTCGTACAAACATGCTTTCGACTACAAGTTTAGAGTAGCCAGTAGCCGGTCTGCATACTGAAGAATGGCCGTAACAGAAGCACGGTGTGCAACCGAATTCGTTGTCTATCGCAAGGTTAAAGAATCCTGGTCGACATCTATTAAGAAAAATAGACTATCGTTAGATATTGTTACAACAGATTTTACTTAGTATTCCATACAATAGAATCTCAATTATTTTATTTGTTTTCTGTATCACATATCGTCGGCCTCATATGAAGACTGCCTCAATTTTTTTATGAAAATTGAGTTTTCAACTTCACCTTGTTAGGTACTTCAATTTCTACGGTTTGAGAGTAATCTTTTTTGTTAACTGCTTTAATTAGTGTCTAAATATAAACATAGTTTGAAAAAATCTCCGTGTAAAGCAAAATAGTTTCGTTTTAAATCGTTTTTTTCTCCTTCTGTAAAATTTACTTTTTTTGGACTTAGGCAATTTTCATACGAAGCCGATGATATTTTACTTCGTATTAAGGCGGTAGACTCGTTTCCACGATTGCAAGCTTTTCAGTAGTCAAAAGGGCTAGATAAAAGATCAATCTGGGCCGCAATCGCACTCAAAAGTCCTATTTTTACGTTTACGAGGCGTAATTTGCATTATCGAGAAATGAGAAGGCGCATCACGCATGCTTGCAATCCTGGAAACGAGTTTTCCCTCTTAACATTTGATCATATTATCAGTATTGTACTATAATATCTGTGGTTGTCAGAAAGAACGCAGCATGTCACATATTTTCACTTTCGAGATATTGCCGTTTAAAGTTTTGATCACTAATGACATAGTACATCGGTTAAATTGCATTATTTTCTTGAGCCTTTCGAATTTATTTTCATGACTTTCTTCTGGTAAATACGTAAATCCTATACTATAAAGTTCAATTAATGCATAAACTCGAATTTTTTGAAATTGTTACATGCGGCGTTTTTCCTTACAACCACAGATATTTGTCTATCAGTTTATAAATGGAGATTCTACTGTATTGTTCAGAATTTGATTTTGAGATCTGCACTGACATTCGGCAAAGTTTTCCTTCAACGTTCTCTTTGCATTTGCAAATGCCGCTAACAGGGTCGCAACTCGGTACATTCCCCAAAGATCCTGTTACGTCGCATTCACACGAGGTACAACCGTACGACCCGAAGTTGAAGTAATTAGAAGCGCAACGGTCGCATTTGTTCCCTGTGACACCCGGCTTACACTGGCACTTTCCTTCGCTGTTGCACTGCAGGCTTCTAGATCCTGAAATTACATTCGGTTAGATTACATTCAGTAATGACTGAAGCATAAAAATTCGAAACAAGAAAATAATAAATTCTTCCATTGGGAATTTCACTATGTTCCAAAGATAAAAATCTTATTGAAACTTCTTTAAGATTTTGACCATGTTGAATTTTAAAAATCCACAGTCTAACGATTCGTGTTTGCAGGTGCATAATATTTAAAAATTAACTAAACATATTTCTGGTAAAATTAACTAAACATATTTCTGGTAAAAGTAACGATACTGATGAATAGACATCGAATGTTTATGCAAAATAAAAGTTTTCTACCCGAATTGCAACAACCTCGAGTGAAATAGAAATTTATTTTTTCTCTTAATTTACTTAATACGTAATTCTCTTATATGGTAAGAAGGTTTTGCACTCCAAATTCGCCCTTTTGCAAATCAATTTCATCCATTATATATATGTATATATTTATAAAGACTCAATACTCACAATACGTTTCAATAAATACATATGTAAGTACTTTCATTTTTAAAATTGATTACTCAGAAAATGGCTTCAATGAATATACATATATCTACACACAGTTTTCATACATTTTAAATAAGCATATTTCATGTAGATCTTTGCAATGAATAAGATTTTGAATTTCTCAACAATTAATTTACATATGATTTGATTCTTTTTTACAAAAGCTTACTTAAAAATACTGTATTTGTAAAAGGTTGAATTTTTTATTTGCAAAAGGTTGAAATTGATTTGGAAAAGAGTGAAATTGATTTGCAAAAGGGTGCAATTTGAAGTGCAAAACCTGTAAATTCTTCTAATTTGTTTACAATTCTAAATTACGCCTACTCGGTTTTGTTATAAATGCATAAAATCCGTTGTCTACTGATGAAGGAGAGATGCATCGGTTTACCAATTTCGTTGCATCCACAGGGAATGCAGTAGTCTCCTTCCGGATGTTGGTAAAAGTTTTCTCGGCAGCGTTCGCAATTCGCGCCATCACGATTTGCTTGGCAATCCTGGCAATGACCACCGTGACCGGTGGTCTTGTACAATTCCTTATCGAAGTAACATCTATCCGAATATCCATTACAGTTGCAAGCTGGAAAAACAATCAAATCAAAAATTCAGTACAATTTCAAAATAAAATCAAAGTACTAAAATGCAAAGTATTAAATGTACGCAGACATTTTTAAAAAAAGGCATTTGAACAGATGAATAATTATACTGCAGATCTGTATGCTCAACTTTCATGTTCATAAATTCGATTTTTCCGAATGTTCTGTTATTTCTGTAAACTATCTAGATATTAGGTTGTGCATATGAAATGTCCGATTTTAGAATGCAACTTTTATAAAACGTTTCGATGAAGAAAAATGCTATTACAGTCTAAAAGTTTATAATATAAGAATTTTTTAGATTTTCTAGATTTTTTTATTTGACAATTAATGAAATTATAAAGATGCCTTCATAAGAAATGATTTAATAAATATCATTACTAGAGCACGTATTATAATAAGAACCGCGCAATATCTAAATAAATTAATTCTTGTAAAAATTCATTTTTATAAGGCAACCACGTGCCTGTTACTTTTACAGTTTTATATTTATTGTATAATTTTACTTCTAAAACTACACCTACCGATCATCAAAAGTGACTAATGTGTATGGTATTATCAAAATAACAAGATTAAATTTATTTATGTTTTGTACGATTTTTACTATAATATATACTGGAGTCAAAAAATGTATTCAATAAATTCCCATGAAAACACCTTTACAATCTACATAATTGTCAAATAAAAAATTTGGAATGGGTCTTTGACCCCTCCTTCACCCCACGTACTTTATTTATCTGTAAGTTCTGCGTGAATTCTTACTCATGATTTAATTTTAGGTTTGGTCTTAGGTTTAGTGTTAAATAAAGTTTATTTCAACGTCAACCAACGCGACTGTCGTGTATTCCTTTTATATATAGTGACTCGAATTAATATTCGGAAGCTATAAATAAGACGATAACTTCTTAAATGTTGTACTATACGATTTGAACTTTTTTGGGAAGCTAGAGCAATTAGTTTACTACAGGATGAGAAAAAAAATTTTTCAAACATTGCAATTGATCGGAATTGTAGAAAAAATACTAGAAGTTGCGTTTTACAATTTTTTCATGTGTGTGGGCCTGTATTGAAAATTTAAAAAATATGTTCCCATAGAAATAAATTCCTATAGAATTTTTAAAAAACGATCCCGATTTATGGGAAGATGACGAGGATTTCAAATCTGTATTAAACATTGAACAAAAATTAAAAATTTGTTAACGACATTGGTGACCGTGGTATTAAACTTATTCAGGACTATAACCGGTTATTATCAAAAAATGAAGAGGAGAAACAATATATTTTACAAATTACTTCCGAAAGTAAGAAACAGTTTCCAGATGTACCGAAACAATCATTAAGAGACACAAAAGATTTCAACAAAATTTTCTAAAGGGATCTCCTTTTATTGCTATAAAAATACTTTTAATAGTTTTTTGTACGATGTACTGTATTATGGATATGTATAATGTATATGTATTATGTATAAGTACATGTATATATATCTTTGCTACTTATAAAAATATTAAAAAATTGCTTAGACAAAAGTTGTACTGTTTAATAAGTTAAATATAATGCAAAAGAAAAATGAATTTTTTAAATGTCAATTTTTGAGATTTCAAGTTCACGAATTTTTTTTTTAAATCAATATTACATTTGTTTTTATATTGTTGTAGTGCGTAGAAAGACAAACTCAACGATATATAAACATATATACTGATAATATACTGCAGTAGAGAAAAACGAGTTACAAAATTCAAAAATTTTCAAAGTCGATGCGGTAGTATTTCCCGTTATTCAATCAATTTCAAATTTCGCACGGATTATTTTTTCGTCCAGTGACACAATTTTAGGGGGTGTCAAAATAAGGTCCACCTTACTGGTCTAACAAATTTTCCCATTAAATGTACGTAGACATTAAATAAAAATCATTTGAATAGATGAATGATTATACTGCAGCTCTGTATGTTCAACGTTCGTGTTCATAAATTCGATTTTTCCGAATGTCCCGATATTTCTGTAAATTCTCTAAATACATAAAGGGCTGCAGTTTATTAGCAACTTTATCTAGATATTTACTAGATCCAGAGTACCACGGTAGAATCCCGTCCCACCTCGAAGAGACAGAGATCGTTATACTTGAGAATACCAAAAACACGATCGTTGCCATTTTCAATAGAAAATCCATGGCAGATTTTCTAAGTAACAGGAGAATCTGTTTTACTTTGATTATCTGCAAGTTCTGCGTGAATTGTTATTCATGATTTAATTCCAAAGTAGTTAACAACATCACAGGCTTTAAATGTTTAAGCGCGTTGGAGATTATTTGTAAGTCTAACAAATTTTTCCATTGGTTTGTTTAGTAGTGTCGATTGCAGCTCGAGAAACTGGAGGAACCCGACGCAATATTATGGTTTGATCGTTCGATAGTATTGTCGCGAAATCACGATCTAGTTCTGCTGTACGGTCGATTGCAGAACCAACGTGATAAATAAATAAAGAAATAAGTAAATAAATGGTGACTCGTAACTCGGCAACGCGGTAATGTGTGCAACTGAGCTCGCAGGCTACAGAAAAGCTGCATTGTGTGCCCCTACATTGCCAACAATCCCCACTTCAGAACAAGCAATGAACGTAAAAGGTAAAGCTGGTTAGGTAATGCCAGCATGATCGTGAACGCAAACTCTCTTCGGCTGCCCGAGAACGCGATACTCATAATGACGAAGAAACGTTTCATCGAAGCAGACTGCCAACTACCTTGAACACTAATAACTAGGACTGTGGATGTTTATGCATTCGTGGCTTCTGAAAATTTTCATAAAATTTTATTTGTTTATGATTTTAGAATGCAACTCTTAGAAAACGTTTCGATCAAGAAATGCTATTACAGTCTATAGGTTTATTATATAAAACTTTGGGGTACAAAGCTAATCCTTAATACTAAACGCACCACGACCGGTCAAATGACCGGTTCTAGATTTTTTATTTCACAATTAATGAAATTATAAAGATGCTTTCATAAGAAATGATTTAATAAATATCTTTATTAGAGCACGTATTATAACAAGAATCGTGCAAAGACTAAATAAATTAATTCTTGTCATTTTTGTAAGCCTACCACGTGCCTGTTACTTTTATAGTTTTATATTTATTGTATAATTTTACTTTTCAATAAAAAGTTTATTTCATCGTCAACCAACGCGACTGTCGTGTGTTCCTTTTATATGTCTGGAACAATAAACTTATTGACCTTAGCATTATGTGATTTTTGGTCAAAATATGGTGATTAATTAACGTACTAGTCGTTGATGGTAAAAAGAACTACAAAATCAAGATAACAATCTTCTAAATGAAAAACGTGAATGGCCATAAAATCTTATTTTTACCGTAATATAATCAAGAAACTTAAAATTTGTACATAGAATACATTGGGTACACAAAATTGCGTTTGTTTAATGTCACTGCTAAAAATCGGACATTTCATATGCAACAACCTAATATTTCAGAACTATAAAGTCACACTTTCTTAAGACTTGCGTACAAAAATTGAAAAGTGCATAAACATCCGCAGTCTAATAATAACACTAGACCTATAAGAAAGAGTGATTTATAATTATTCACGGATGTAATACCTAATTATTAGACTGTGGATCTTTATGCATTTATGGCTTCTGAAAATTTCCAAACAAGGGTGGAATATAAAATTCGATAGAATTCATGCAATTTTTATTTTGTTGAGATCTGCAAAGGCTATTGTAAATAAGATTGTATTTTATTCCACGTTCTTGAAATTCGTCTATAAAAATTTGAAATTGCATGCATAAACATCCATAGTCTACTAAACACCTAATTTCATTACTTTCAGTATACCCAGCAATTACTCTTCCCCTTTATTGGAGCATGTTTTTCTCATACTGATTATGTATGGGTCCGTATGAAAATAAAGATAATTCATAAAGCCGCAATTTGTCGCAGGCGAAATACACAGCATAATGTTCAGTAAGCATCAACGTTTCTTAAAAAAAAAATGACTGCTTGATTTCGATTGATGGACAACTATTTCATCGAAGAAGGATAAAATTTAGATGCGTCTCGTATTTTTAGTTGTCACAGCTGTAATAAATAAAATAGAGTAATAAAATCAAGATAGATATTCACTTAAAATAGAATTAAGTAGTATTAAAAGTGGCGGAGAAACCCACATATAATAAAAATTACTGCTTGATTTAGATTGATGGACAACTATTTCATCGAGGAAGCATAAAATTTAGATGCGTCTCGTGTTTTTAGATGTCACAGCTGTAATAAATAAAATAGAGTAATAAAATCAAGATAAATATCAACTCAAAATAGAATTAAGTAGTATTAAAAGTGGCGGAGAAACCCACATATATAAGATAACTAGACAGCGGATCTTTATGCAAAATAAAAACTTTCAACCTAAGTTGCAACAAACTGGAGGGAAATAGAAATTTATTTTTTTTTGAATATGTTCAATAGGTCGGAAATAATAGAATAATATTTTCCAATTCTTCTAATGTTTCTACTGTTTTAAATTACACCTGCCCATTTTTGTCATAAATGCATAAAATCTGCTGTCTACTGATAACCGCTGGCTGGAAAAACCGATATTACAGAAACCTCAACTTTGGTCTCGCATATCTCTGACAGCATTAAATTAGAACTGTTGTAATTAATGGCAAAATAAGCCCTATTAAATAGATTATATATGAAGTACGTTAAACAAATTTTTCAAATTCAAATAAAAGTTTTTTCTAGTTTTCGCCACGAATTTGGCCAAATTGGCCACTGTGAGCCGCAATAAATACCGCATCCGATTATCATGATTACTAGAGTGCGGATCTTTATGCATTTATAGTATTTTATAGGAAAATTGAGTAGATGAAATTGAAAATTGTTGAAAAATGTTAAAAATGCAAGATGTCCATATGTGATTTCTCCTCTATTAGAATCATTACGGGAAGAAATAACATTGAATTTGGTTTTTATTTCTTGCAATCGATGCAGACAATTTTTATTTTGCATAAAGATCCGCAGCGTAATGATTACACACGTTTAATCTTTCATTACGGTCAACGTCTGCCTCATATTGATTGTGGCTAATTGGATATTAATCGGAGACAGATAATATATCTCGAGTACGGTATAAAGTAATTGTTTGAGATCCATTTACATATACTTTCGATAACGTTAGATAATATCGGGAATGATGCATCTATCGAATGGGAAAGATTATATTTGTGTTAGGTCAGGTGAAAAGATATTTTATCAGCTCTGAGTAAATTAATCACAGCAAAAGCGACTGCTTAAAGATTGGGTTTATCAGAGCACGCCTAGACACTAATAATTACATATTATACCAGCCTTTCAGAAATATCTTTATGCGAGTTCAGAACAGTCACGAATATACTTCCACTGCTCTCTTCAAACACAAACTAATTCATTGTGTATTCGTTTCAGCTATTAATTAGAAAAGGATATCTGCTCTGTATATACAAAGAATGAGCACCAACTTGAGTGTCGAAAGTCTTTATTAATATATAAATAATATATAAAACTTGTGACAACTTGTTCATGGAAGAACCAAAGTGAAACTGCATAAAGTATGAAATAATTGTTTCTGTTCCATGTTGATGCAAGAAAAGGAAAATCTTCTAAAATTAGAAAAATTAATTGGGTACTCACGTTTGCATTCGTGGGCGTCTGTGCCTGTGGCGCGTCCCCAAGGTGCATCGTTGTAAAATGGTAAACATTCGGCGCAATCTGGCCCGGCAGTATTATGCTCGCATCTGTATAGAATACGTACCATGCCACAAACGTTTTAAAAAAACTGTGAAAATTAGGATTACCGCGCGGAGGAGCTATTCTAAAGAACTCGTTAGCATATCTTTCATTTTATGAATTTGGTCAACGACACTTATACGATCTATAGGTTTTGCAGTCTAAATTCATCCTTTTCCAAGTCAAAATTTCACCTTATGATTACATTATATATTTATAAGACTAAAAATACTCAATACGCTTCAATAAATGCACATATACATTAATTTTTAAAACAGATTAATCAGAAAATGGCTACAATGAATAAACATATCTACACACAGTTTTCATACATTAAAAAAAGTTAATGAATTGGTAATTACTTTTAAATAAGTATTTCATGTACATCTGTACAATAAATGAAATTTTGAATTTCTTAACAATTAATTTACATTTGATTTGATATTTTTTACAAACACTTACTTAAAAATACTTTATTCGTAAACGGATGATTTTTTGATTTGCAAAAGGGTGTATTTGCCTTGCAATATGGTGAATTGGAATGCAAAACCTGTATAGATAACAGTCTGTAGTTTGGAAAGCAATTATCTCGATAAAAATGATGTTTCTCGAAAAAAAATTACAGAATTCTACTTTTCCGCGTTCTATATGTGCGAAGTAATTGAGTGAATGAATTAACTTTCTTTCGTTGATTTTAACGTAATTACGTTTTACATCTTACCTACATACTCTGCGAGTTTTTCCGTCCATGCTGGTGCTGTTTACACATTGGCCAGCATGGCCATTGCAAGCGCAACGTGCTCCAACAGCGACGTCAGCGATAGCATAGTAGTAGGATTTCAGTACGTTATCGTCGCCAAACACTTCGTCACCGAACGTATTCTGCCTATCCAAAGTAATCCTCAAGTCAACCGCTTGAACCCATTCCTTAAAACACAAGCAACGTTCCACGTTTACATCAAATGTTACATACAAATACATACAAATTTTACATACAAATTTTACATACAAATTCACTTGAAATTCTGTACTCCAGAGCCAGAATGTATTAGTCACATATTTTCGGAATTAAATATACAGTGTACATACTCCCATTAACTTTTTAAATATTGGACTATACGATTTGGACTTTTTAGGGAAGCTAGAACAATTAGTTTACTGCAGGATGTGAAAAGAAATTTTTTCAAAAATTATAATTGGTCGGAATTGTAGAGGAAATACTAAAAGCTGCATTTTACAACTTTTTTATGTGTAGGCCTGTATTGGAAATTTAAAAAATACGTTTTGTAGATCTGAGTCAATTATATGCATTGTGAAAGTTTGAAAAAACGACTGATATTGAAACATGTAAGAATCCTTAGATTTATTGCAGTTACAAAATCGTGAAAACTGCAATGTTTACCATCTTTAAACGTTTGTAGCTCATTGCAACGTTGACCGATTTTGATGAAATTTTCAGAATATGTTTAATTGATACATATCTACGAAACGTGTTTTTTAAATTTACGATATAAGGGCGCCCATAAAAAAGTTGCAAAATACAACTTTTAGTATTTTCGCTGCAATTCCGGCGACTTGAAATTTTTGTTACAAATTTTTTTCACATTGAGTAGCAAACCAATTGTTCTAACTTCTCGGAAAAGTTCAAATCGTATGGTCCAATATTTAAAAAATTATCGTCCTTTTAAGAGTTTCCGAATATTAGTAGGAGTCAAAAAAATTAGACTCAATATTTACACTAATACATTATTAACACAAGCGTAATTTTTCAAAACAAGATGAACTTAATATACATTTGGCCCCGAGTCCAGAATTTATTTACTCAATAGCGCAAAAATAGCATTGGTAAGCAATAATACTAATTTATTAGCAGTCTGCGGATCTTTATGCAAAATAAAAATTATTTGCAAAAAATAGAAACTAAATTGAATTGTTATTTCGTCCCTTAACCCTTTGCACTCTTTTGTCGAGTGTGACTCGACATCTGAGATCGAAAAATGTAAATAAAATGGGGTTCGTATATGTATGTGGTTCTTCCTTTATTTATTTAATTGTCTTAGATTTTAGTTAAAAGTAAATAGAAATTCCACAAATATAAATCACAACAAAGTTTGAGACCTCGATTTAATATAATTAGTGAACAAAATTGTTTAAAATAAGTAGCAGTCAAGGAACAGTCCATTGAAGTCAATTTCAAATGAAACACTTTAGATAGTAGGGAGTTGTTGGCAACAAAATTGAGAAACAATTCAGAGTACAAAGGGTTAACGATTTTAATAGAGGTGAAATTATATATTGACATCTTCAATTTTGTCAATTTTCCAACAATTTCGAATTTTATCTACTTAGTTTTGCTATAAATGCATAAAGATCCACAGTATATTTATTAGTATTATCGCAATATTTATAAGTAGACTGCGGATCTTTATGCAAAATAAAAATGTTCTGCATTGATTGTCGAAAGCGGAAATAAAACAAAAATTGATTTCATCGTCTAGTGACTTGGTTACATTAAAAACAGTATTACAATGTTCTTAAATTTTTCTAATCCTTTACTGTTTTATATTTCACTCAACCAATTTTTTAAAAACGAGTTGTTTTGATCAATCGGTAGTTCTAGGATTGAAATAAAGATTTATACGAGCAATTACAATAAATATTCGATAGACGCAAGGACGTCGGTGAGGTTCGTTTGCATAGTTCGTAGAAAGACACTATTTTTTGTGCTTTAAAGAACGAATCGAACGTAGAAAAGGACAGCAAAAAATAGCGTACTTCATGCAATAAATGAAACTTGTTTGTTTCTATTCATTTTTAATGAAATTTTACCAACACATTTGTAACATTTTTCTGATTAAAATGATACCAAACAAGATATAATTTGTCCCATATTTACTGTACCCATGTGTGAAGCATAATGTACGTTCATACCGTCAATTGAACCACTAAATACAGTTGAAATTATATCGTGTTTAGTGTTATTTTAATCAGAAAAATGCCACAAATAAGTTGATGAAAGTCCCATAAAAAAATTATGAAAAATAACGAAGTTTTGTAATTGGATTAGTAGTGGTTCACATCGATATACCCGAGCCGAGATCAGATTACGCTGTATGTTTACACTGCTCGGCGACCGAAGCGTTGCCCCGCAGTGGAGGGGAAATTTTTTTTGCATCCAACGTGTAACACCTTGCGTCCATAGAATATTTGCTGTGGCAGCATTATACCTGCAAAGCCGCGTTCGTTTCGAAGTTGTAGGCGGAAGGTCGACCCTCTAAGGTGGAGAATGCGACGGTGCCCTTTGTTAAGGGCGATATGTCCGAATATTCTGAGGTGCAAAGCACTCTCGTGTCATCACCCCTAACAGTTTCTTTCGAGTCCGGTAAAAAATAGTTGTCTCTGCAAGTTGCAGAATAAAACTGGTAAGGCTCCCACGACGCGTCCTCATTTTTCCTCTTGTAAATGCCCCAGCTCTCTGGCCGCGGCGACTCAAAAAGTACTCTGACATAAGTTATGTCAAAAGTTTTTCCTGCAATCACATTTATTTATTAATGTCTTCGAAAGTACCGGGACTGTCAAGGAAATTCATTATAATTCTATTTCGTGTGAAAAGGTACAACAGAAGTGAGTTCTACGCCATTGTAGCGCTTCTGCAGTAATGGTCATTTGAGAATAGAAATAAAATAAATCTTAATTCTTCGCACTCCTTTGCAAAGAAAAATAATGAAATTGAAAGGATAATTTAAATAACACGGGGTTTTATATGTATTTGGTTCTTCCTTTTTTTATTTCATTTCTTACTTTTTTGGTTAAAAACAAATACAGTAATTCTTCAATCGGTGTCCAACAGCCGTGTTCTGCACGGACGGCGATGATGTAGAGACACTATTTTTGAATGACTGCATCTACCGCGCCGACCGTGCCGAGACTTCAAACGAGAGCCCGAACGTAAAGAAGGACAGAATGAAATACGGATCGCGTGGCCGAAGCGTATCGCCGTTCTCACAATGTAATGACAATGATAGAATTGTTTATTTTCATTATTTTTTTATGGCACTGTCACTACCTTATTTCTGGCATTTTTCTGATTAAAATGACACCAAACACGATATAATTTCAACTGTGTCGCGGAGCCGCGAGAAGCAATGGACAGGCGACGGTGCTGCCGCTTATCGTGGCTGTCGATATGCTGCCGAATAATGAGAATTACGCGTCGTAAACGTAAAAGTAGGACTTTTGAAGCAAAAAGCCCCCTAGATTGATCTTTCATCTAGCAATTTTGACTACTAAGAAACCCCGTTTTTGTATTATTGAGAAATCAGAAGTAGAATCCCGAACCCTTGCAATCCTCGCGTACGTATACGTAATTTAGCGGTGTGTGAGTGTACTGAGTCTGTGTAGGAATAGGAGACGCAGTCCTTAAGAGCAATTGGAAATTATTAGACGTTTAGCATCTCTCATAAAATGCGATAATCTACTGAAAAAGATAGTCGTCTTAAGCTTTTGTTCGCTACTGTACATAATACATTTATAAATGTATAAAGAATAAATTATTTCGAGAATCTCGAAGTTTTCGGGTACCCGTCACGATCCCGAAAAAATGTCGGGTTCTCACACACCCCTGGTAATTTCACATGAATAAGAAAACTGTTTCTACGCCACTGTTACTCCCTCGCGATCGAGCGCGTGTACTCAGAAACGAAGAACAAGGTACAAATTGAAATAGCCGATTTCGAATGAATTACAAAATTTTACCGTGAACGCGACGAAAGAAGTGAGAGAGATAAAATTGAAAAAATTACGAAGGATTAGTTGATGTTGAAATCGATCAAAGAACACGTTCTACGCCACTGCGATTTTCCACTGTAAAGCCAGCGGGGTGCAAGTGTCTGATTCTTTCGTAAATGAACATGTGGCGAACAGACAGAGATTCTATGCTACGCGGCTCCCATTTTTAAGAAGACCACTGTTCGTCGAATCCCTGAAAATAGTCTTCCAAACTCACGAGGAATTCCAAAATTGATGAAACTTTGAAGATATGTATTACGCTATACGGGGTATAACGGGGTGAAATCGAACCTTGAAAGTTCGGCTATTTTCTATTTCTTTTTTCTAATTATACAAACAATTGATAAATGTGTTACCAGACGATGTATCTTTGTATAAATAATAAACAGCTATGCACTACCGTCCATAAGTATTTGACCACTTGGCAGAACCGAATCTAAAAGTTTATATCAACGTTATAACTTAAATTACTTTCAAACAGAATTAATACAAATGTATATGAATGACATAGAAGCATTATAATGCATTACATGTTACAGATTTCACCAGTAAATAGATGAAAGTTATTTTAAATGCTATTAAATTTTCTTTAAAATTAATTTCTTATTAAATTTTCTTCAAAATTAAGTTCTTATTAAATTTTTTTTTTAAATTAATTTTTTATCAAATTTTCTTTAAAATTAATATATCCACCTCGCTGGGCAATTACGGCATTTACAATTTGAGGCAATTTAGCAACAAGCTTTTATAATGTTTCTTCCTGGATTTCGTTCCAACCACTTTCTAAATAAGTCCACAATTGTTTCTCCGATTTTGAACACTTTATTTTCTTTCGATTACTCTGTCCAACACCAAATTCGTTTCCCAATTACTGTTCGGTGGTTTTTATAGAGTTTTTTTGCGCTGATTCCGAATCTGCCCTTAATTTTTCTCCTACACGCACAGTTTTTGAGAAATATGACTTTAAAAAAACGTATTTAACAACTTTAAACAAATATTGTGATGTTATTATAAAAGATATTGAATTGTTCTTTACGACAAAAGATTCTGTAGACTTTCCCGAATACAGTGATATCCATTATTAATACATTGTGATTGTTTAAACATGTTTAAACATTCGTTAAAGATAGAGAGACATCATTTTTGCACCAATTTTTGAGGATATTTTTCAGTTTATCTTCAAAAATAAGGGTACAGTGGAAAATCGAACTATATCACGCGATAGAGCAGACTTCTATCTTGAGAAACCCCCCTTTAAAGTTTGCAACGTCGACGTTTTTATCGAACTAGAAAGCAAAATATAATCGCACGACATGAATTGCCGCCAGCGGCGCTCACCACTATAGGTCCTCTGTTTTTCCAAGAGAATTTGAATGGCAATCTGTATTTAAATCACTGGACGATATCATTGATTCACTTATAACAGAAAGTCTTGAGAACCAAAGAGATGAAAACGGCAATTTTTTGTTAAATGAAGAATTTTTGTACTTCCAAAGTTAAACAATCGATTCCCACTAAGATGGATCGGTAAAAGAGATGTTATTGAGTGGCCACCAAGATCGCCAGATCTAACTCCAGTCGACTTCATTTTGTGGGGACACTTAAAATTTGTTGTTTATAAAACATAACAAGAAAGCGTCAACGATTTGCGTTGCAGAATTGTACAGGAATGTAGAGCTATTCCAACAGATACCTTCAAAAATGTTCGTTCAGAATTGGAGAATTGTCTGTATTATTGTTTAGAAAACAACGGAGAACATTTGGAAAATTTTGTATAGTTATAAAGAAATTACAAACTTTTTCGCAGTATAAATATGACTCGCTCTACTTTTCTTTAAATATCTCCGAAACTAGTGCGCAGATAAAAAAAGTATCCTACGAAAATTGCTAGTCTTTTTACGTACAATAAGATCCCATAATAAAAAATATAGGTTTCCATTTGAAAAAACAAAGTTGATCTTCAAATGACCTTGAAAACGCCACCCAAATAAAAAACTAATACTGCCCCCCTCTTTCCCCCTCGAAATCCTTGGACACGTGTTTTACACTTTTTTAATATCTTTCATACTTTTCGAGATATTCGGCTGGAAAGTTTTCAAATGAACACTCTGTATAATCCATCCTCCAAGATCTTGCGACTTGACGTCATTAGACTTTTCCTTGTGGGGCCATGCTAAGTCTCTTGTTTATTCCAATAAACCACAAACTGTTAATGATCTTAAAGCAAACATAATTCGTGTTATCGAGTGAGATACGACCTGATTTATTTGCCAGAGTCATCGAAAATTGGGCTTTTCGCATTCACTGTACCAAACGCAATCGTGGTGGTCATTTATATGATATTGTATTTCACTTATAAAGCCATCTCGAATGTACTTTAAAATCGAACGTATTTTTCGTTTTATTTCAGTTCAAAGTTTTGTCGCTCTCATTGAAAGACCCTGTAGTTATTTTAAGAAAAAAGAATATCAAAAATAACAGTAAAGAGGAAGGGCTACCGTCGAAATATAAAATATTCACACTCCAGTTCCATGACTTGCGCCTATGTTTCTTCATCGTTCGTGTTCCGAGAATTATCTCATCGCGCACGCATCCTGATAGATAAGGAAGTAAAATGGAAGAAGATGGCGCCGAGAGAAAGAGAGCAACAAACGTTGAGGACGTGTTAAAAGTTCATCGTGGATACTGATGAATGAACTCTTTCTTTATCTACAGTTAGAAGATTCGCTAAATTTCGTTTAACTCCGTGAAACATTAACAGAGTCGATCCCAAACCAAAATCAAACTATAAATGTGGATTATGTCGAGCATAATTAACCCTTCGCACTCGAATAAAGATTCTATTTGTAAGAGGCACCACTAAAAATTGATGTACCATTATTCAAAATATTCTTTACATTATTAAATATATCGATATCTAATCAATTACTAAACATTTAGGTATTGTATGGGGTTATATACCAATTTCATATCCATAAAATTTCAAAAATCATAGTGAATGGAAATAATCTAGATCGGAAGAAATGTTTAATTTTCGAGTTAAAATAGCTCCGAGTGCAAAGGGTTAATAGACAGCGGATCTTTATGCCAAATAACAAATTTTTATCTAAATTGCAACAAACTGGAGGGAAATAGAAATTCATTTTCTTTCCTAATATGTTTAATAGGTCGAAAATAATATATTTTTGAATTCTTCTAATGTTTCTATTGTTTTAAATTACAACTGCCCATTTCTGTTATAATATTGATCTTGTATCTAAAAATTTTCTTTTACATTGCAATCTTAAATAAAACTATTAGATGACGTTATTGAGGGTGATTTGTTATCAATAATCAACGGTCGATAATGTGTTAACTCATTATCTACCAGTGATTATTCCATAACTGCTGAAGGTCAATGGTCCATGACTGAGAATTTTTTAAAAGAATCCTTTAATAGCAACAGCAACTTTAATTATGAATCAACAAGTCACCCTCAATAACATAATCCAATAATTTCCTTCAGGATTATTGTATAAAAGTATAAAATATTGTGTTGGAAGCATAAAGTTGCGCATGTAGCTATTTTTATTAAGCTGCGACAGCTACATGCTGCCGAACAATGTAAATTGTTCTACGCAAATGTTTCATAGACAAATAGAAAGTCCCACAATTCAATATTTCACATTCTATTAGGTTATTGCAACAACTCACTCTCAATAACATAATCCAATAATTTCCTTCAGGATTATTGTGTAAAAGTGTAAAATATTGTGTCGGAAGCATAAAGTTGCGCACGTAGCTACTTTTATAAAGTTGCGATAGCTATATGCTGCCAAACAATGCAAATTGTTCTACGCAGATATTTTGTAGGCAAATAGGAAGTCCCACAATTCAATATTTCACATTCTATTAGGTTGTTGCATATGAAATGTCCGATTTTATTGTATGTCACTTTGAGGTACAAAGCTTACGATTCTATCTTCAATTTTAATTTACACACATAAATTTCCTTTTAAATAGATTTGATTTCAACGTGAATCAGTGCGATTGTAGCGTGCTCTTTTTGTATGTGTGGAAAGACATCATATCGACGATGGCGTTATGTGATATTTGGTGAAAATGTGGTGACTAATCAATGACTGCGGATTTTATGCATTTATGGCAAAAATGTGCGGGTGCAATCTAAAACTGTAAATGATTTAAGAGTGCTAATTTATTTTTCTCAGCTTGTTTGTTTATGTGGCTCCAGTCTACTAATCAGCGCACTATTTGTTGATAGTAAAAGGAACTACAAAATAAAGATGACAATTTTGTAAATGGAACCTGTGAGTGACCAACAAAATTCAATTTCTACCATAATACAATCAACAAATAGTTGCTGTTAATTAACGTTACTGTTCAAAATTGGATATTTCATATACAACGACCTAATACAACTACATTAACACTTTATTTACTAGTTGCCTATTAATAGGCTTTACAATAATTGTGCTGTACCAAATGGAAGCTTGAAAATCTTCTTTTATCGATGGTCAGTTGTTGGTTTATGATTAAAGTTATTACTGTTGCTATTAACCCTTTGCGGTCGTATTAAATTTGGACACGGGTGTCGTACTGGTTGGAATTAATTTCCGTTGAAAGAGCAGTGATACATAATGAAAAACAAAATTTATTACTTCTTTTGTGAACTTTAGATATATGTTTACACAACAATGAGTTTTAATGTCATGTTTTTATGTAAAAATTATATTTTATAGTTCTCCATCGTGTGGTATCTTTCAAAGCAGTCTCCAACATACAATCCTGGTTTTCAATTACATGTATCGCAAAAATAATTAGTTTGGCGTCTTCCGCCCTTAATCTTTCTGTTTGAACATACAGAACAATCTTTACGCCTTTCATCATTAAGCCTTTCCTCTTTATCTGAGGTCGATGGTCTTCCTGGTTTTGAAGATGCTCCATCACGAAAATCACTTACAAGTTGTTCCACCAATTTACGGACAAACATAAAATGTGACACGGGCGTCCTGGTCTCTCTTCTAGCTGACTCCTTATATAAGATATAGCTATTGATTGCACAAACCTCAAATCCCCAAAAAAAATCTTTCTCCACCATTTGCAAGATTTTCTCATAAAACAGTATGAACTTGCTAATTGGTCAGCCTTATCGACTCCTCCCTTCATCGCTATTTTCAGTTTCACAGTACACTTCTTTCGGTAACTTTCTTTTTGCGATTTTGAAGTATTATTTTGAGATATCTTAAGAAGCGACAATGCCTAATTACAGTTAAACACAATTTATAAAATATTATTTGGAATTCTACAAAATATCTTCGAACCTTGTCGATTTCTTTACGCACAAGAGGCGACTGAATCGCCACGGCGTTTTGCATGGCGAGTGAGGGGTGACGCTTTTGTTTATACTGGGTTTCGTTATCTCCAATTGATAGGAGCACCGTATTGGTTCGTGAATGGGTTCTTTAGACATTCAGGTTCGTTCACAGAAAGTGTAAACTGATACATGGATAAATATAGTATAAGATTAGTATGGTTCCTTGCTGTGGTGGCTGAGAGCACACATACGACCGGAACGGTAAAAAAGCTTTGGTGGCTGAGAGTAGACATACGACTACAAAGGGTTAAAGGATTCTTTTAAAAAATCCTCAGCCATGGACCATTGACTTTCAGCAGTTATGGAATAATCACCGGTAGATAATGTCTTAAGGGAGTAGACTAGTTTCTCCAGGATTGCAAGGGTCTGGGATGTGCCTTCTCATTTCTCAATAATACAAAGATGGGGTTTTTCAAAAGTCCTATTTTTAACTTTACGTGGCATAATTGCATTATTTGGAAGCATACAGCTGCGCATGTAGCTATTTTCATAAAGCTGCGACAGCAGAGTAGGGCACACATCAACTAATAATTAAAAATGACTAATAGTAATGACTGATTGTTAGTCATAGCAAAATGGTCATTAGTTAAAAGTTTTTTATTAGTTATTCGTAACTACATAGCACTAGTTAGTCACAGCTCTAAGTAATCGTTAGTTATTGCTTATTAGTTTATTAGAACTAATGATTAATCATAACTAATAAGTAATAAGTAACGATTACTTAGAGCTGTGACTAACTAGTGCCATATAGTTATGAATAACTAATCAAAAAGTTTTAACTAACGACTATTTTGCTATGACTAACAGTCAATCAGATTATTAGTCATTTTTAATTATTAGTTGATTTGTGCCCTACTCTGTGCGACAGTTACATGCTGCCGAATAATGCAAATTACGCCTTGTAAATATAAAAATAGGACTTTTGAGGGCAATAGTGGCCTCGCCCAATCTTTTTCCTAGCGCTTTTGACTACTGAAAATCTCCATCTTTGCATTATCGAGAAATGAGAAAGTGCATCCTGCACCCTTGCAATCCTGGAAACGAGTTCATCCCCATAAGATGATTCTTTGGTGGTTGGTGGTAGGTTGATAGAAATAAGAATCTTTGTAAAGCCATACCCAGATGAAGCGTAAGATTCACTTGAACCGGATACTCGATGCCTTCGAACATGGTCTCCGACTGCCACCAGGTTGCATTGTCATTATTATCGTGATCGGTGAGAAACAGAGCCGGATGATCGCCGTACCGACATATCTCGCATGATTTCTTGTGCACGCCAGTCTGTTTACAAAATTCAGTTGACCTTTCCTGGCCGCACGTGTTCGTTGCATCCATGGGCACGTTGAACGCTGCATTTTCGAAAGGTGGTATGCACCTCTGCAATCCGAAACATTGGAAATCAGTTATTTAGCTGATACTTAGTTTTTAAGTTCATACTCTCTTGTTCTATACTGACATGCGCAACCTACAATATTTTATTTCATTCATTCAAATGAAATCTTTTCCAAACCGTACGCCTTGTCAGTGCAGACAGAGGCAGGGCATACCCAGTTCTAGCATGGAACAGAACCTGTGCCCACTTTTAACACTAACCGTACTGGGTACAAAATGTGTTGGGTATATTTGTGGTTGTTGGAAAAAACGCGGCATGTCACAATTTCAAAAAATTCGAGTTTATACATATTAAAAATATATGAAAGGGAATATAAACGAATGTGCGTTTAAATATGATTATATTGTAAAGGGAAATAAATTTTCAAAAATAAAAAATTTATTTTGGTACAATTTAATGATATTCCTCGGGTCTCTATTATATTATCCATCGGGCCTTAATTTATTCGGGCTGATTGTCCCCCGATGAAGCCGGTTAATCGAGGTCCTACTGTATAGGATTTAAGTATTTACCAGGAAAAAAGGCATGGAAATAAATTCGAAAGGCAAAAAAATAATGCAATTTAATCGATGTCCTACGTCAAAGCGCATTAGTGATCAAAACTTTAAATCTCGAAAGTACAAGGCAGTGATCTTCCTGACAACTACAGATATATTGTTTTAGAAAAATTACAAGACTGTATTTATTCAGACTTTTCAGAATTTTTATAACACCGCGTATATGAAATTCGTAGTCAAGAAAGTGGGGAGTGTGTAGTGGAGTGGTAGTTGACAGGCTCGCTGCGCCATCTCCTGATCATTCAAGCTGTGCGAAACGGTACCGTTCTCTCGTGAATTTTACTTTAGTTTTAACTAACCTAACGTAACCTACCAAACGAGTATGTCGAAACTATAAAACAATAGTCAATTAGAAACGAATGCACACATCATTTCTAAAGTACATGAATCGAATTGTAAAGTACGAGAGAGAGAGAGAGAGAGAGAGAGAGAGAGAGAGAGAGAGAAGGGGAGGATAGTATTAATATGAGTCATCCATAGACCCGTCATGCATTGTGTTGAGTAATAGCAGGTAGTTTTCTTCCAAACAATTCCCAGAACAATTTCTACGGGGAAATCCCTACAAGGGTGCTCGAGCGGCCTCTAAAACTGCGCAGTACTTCACATTTTCTACATAAAATTTGGAAAATATCCTGCACGATTTAAGATATATTTTAGTATAGAGTACATCTTCTCGAATTTTGAATTTGAAACTTCTCTGGCTGCGCACAAAAATATTCCCGCCATTATTTGCCGACACAATAATAGTGAACAATATACATACATATAGTAAATGCTATTTATATAGGAAAAAACGAATTTCTTTTAGAAATGTTTGAAATTCTTCAGAGATGAGTATGGTTGTCTACTTTTATCTTTCCGTTCCTATCACGGAACGTTGATGTAACTCCGAACCATACTTTGATAACCTAATGTAGTATGTAATGCTCTACAAAAAAAGTCGAAATTTCGTTGACTAAGAATAAACACGAATGAATTCTGATATTTTCATAAATTCCTTAATACTAACTGTACGAGTACAAAATGTATCGGATATACAGTCAGTCCCATAAGTATTCGTACGCCCTTTAAAACAGAATAACTTTTTTATAATCGTACCAAACGACCTCATGTTTTGTAAGCAAGTAGAAGCATTGGTTTAATAAATGATGTGCAAAACATTTTCTAAAAATTACAATTTACAAGGTTGAATGCAAAAATAAAAGTCATTTTTTAAAACTTTTTCATTTGGGCCCTTAATGAAAATTTAAAATATATGTTTTGTAGGTTTACATATAGTAGTTACACATGTGCTAAAAATTTGTAGTTTTTCACGACTTTTGATTAAGAATCGTACATCTTTCGATGCGTGTCATTTTTTCCTGCGTCAACTGATTTCGATGAAATTTTCAGCATGCGAATAACTAACATAGATCTAAAAAACATATATTTTAATTTTTATTAAGGGCCGAAAAAAAAGTTTTAAAAAATGCTTTTTTTATTTTCGCATGTAACCTGATCATTTGTAATTTTTGGAAAATCTTTTTGCACATCATTTAGTAAACCAATGCTTCTAATTGCTTACAAACAATCAGATCGTTTAGTACAATTATAAAAAAGTTATTCTGTTTTAAAGGGCGTACGAATACTTATAGGACTGACCGTATATTGTTTTATAAAAATTACAAGACTGAATTTATTTAAATAGATGTTTCACAATCTTTATAAAAATACGTGTTCGAATAAAGAAATTTATTGAATAATTTCTAATGGAAGCATCTTTATAATTTCAAAAATTAAAAATAGACAATGTGAAAGCGGCCATTTGACCGGTCGTGGTACGGTTAGTGTTAAATATACAGTGACTCCCGTTTACCCCTTCCCCTACAATACAATATCGTGTCTGATTCATGATGAAGATTCTGAATAGGGTCTAATAAATACGTATGCTACTAATTTCCTTTAAACCGAAATAAAATTCTACTTTGGTTTTGCTAATGTACAGCTACTGGAGAATATATACGCATACAATAGACACAAAGTTTCTCCTTTTTTAGAAAATTATACAAACCACAAAAAAGTTCTAAACATTAAAACAGTGAAATAAATCGTAGAGCAAGGGGTTAATATTCGGACGTTCTCAAAATCCTTAAAACACGCGCAACGTACAACGGTTAGATCACATTTTACATAGAAATTCACTTGAAACTCTGTACCCCAGAGCCAGAATGTATTACATATTTAGTCACATGTTGTTGACTCCCATTAAAATATTCGGACGCTCTCAAAAAACCGATAACATTTTAAATATTGGACTATACGATTTGTAATTTTTTTGGAAACTAGAACAATTAGTTTACTACAGGATGCGAAAAGAAATTTTTCTAAAAATTGTAATTGGTCGGAATTGTAGAGAAAATACTAAAAGTTGCATTTTACAATTTTTTTATGTGGGCCTGTATTGTAAATTTAAAAAATACGTTTTGTAGATCTGTGTCAATTATATGCATTGTAAAAATTTCATCGAAATCGGTTGATGCGAGAAAAAACGACAGACATTGAAAGATGTAAGAATTCTCAGATTTATTGCAGTTAGAGGCCGAAAATCGTGAAAACTATAATTTTTACAGGTTATTTGACCTGTCGCGGTACGGTTAGTATTCAACAATCGATAGGAATAAATAATGGTAGAAAAGTGTCCAGATAAAATAACCACGAGATAAATAAAATAATTGCGAATATACAGACCTGTGGTCTTCCATTGTCATCGTAACATTTGTCTTCGTCCCTATGCGCGAATCGACTGTGTTCTTCTGCAGGATCGGGTTCCGCCAGTACTGCCACCATAGAAATAGCAAGTACTATTAACATTTTCTTGTGCCTTCCTCGCGTCATATTTGAAATTAGTTCGGTAACCACTGTTTTTTTTAAATCTTAATCCACTTTTACACAGTAAAAATTCGCAGTTCAGTTGGAGCTCTCACTTTTCCCGATTTTCTTAGACGTCAGGATGACCACTTTTCGTCGAATGGGCCCATCGACAACAATGGGATTCGCGACGATCCTTTCTATTGTTTATCACCAAGCCACATTCCGCGAGCCGTTCTTCCCTTCTTGCCTGTCTATTTAATGTAGAAAAATTTCTTAAATTACTAGTTTTTCATAATAGCAAATCGCAGCAATACCGGTTTGTATAGTACAGTTCAAGAAAAAAAAGATACGACTAGAAGTTAGATAATAGCTTGTAGGAGTTTCAAATTTTTTAGCTTGAAATTAACTGAAAGAGATGTTCGATCGGATAATTTTTTAAATTTCGAGTTTCTTTCATTGGTAATATCCAGACTGCGGTTCTCTATGCATTTTTGGCTTGTAAAAATGATAAAGAACTGAAAAGAAAGAAAATGATGAAGATACAAATGACAAATGCTATTACTAGATTGCGGATTTTATGCATTTATGATAAAAAAGGATGGATGTAAAATGTAAATTAAAACAGTAAAAACATCAAGACGGTTTAAGAACGTTCATATGTAATTTTCAATTTATTATAATTGTTGGAAATACAAAGAAAATATTTATTTTGCATAAAGATCCGCAGTCTATCAATTACCAATGGCAATAGGATTTTATGTGATACCGCTTTCTTAAAATTCGTCTAGAAAAATTGAAAATTTCATAAACATCCGTAGTCTAGTAATATATTGCACGAAACCAATGTACAGTCGGTATACAAAGTATTCGTACACATTTTAAAAACGAAGAACTTTTTCAAACTTGTACCAAACGATCTGATTGTTTGTAAGCAATTAGAAGCATTGGTTTACTAAATGATGTGCAAAAAGATTTTCCAAAAATTACAAATGATCAGGTTACATGCAAAAATAAAAAAGGATTTTTTAAAACTTTTCTATTTAGGCCCTTAATCAACATTTAAAAAAAATTTATCTGTGTCTGTAATGAAAATTAAAAACATGTATTTTGTTAATTTAAGACAATTATATGCAAATACAAAGTTCCATTGAAATCGGTAAGATGTAAAAATCATTGAAAATAAGGTTTGCGATTCATTTAATCGCAGTCTTACAATTTTTGCTATTTTCAATAAATTATATTTCATAAGAACCTTGATCGATTTCGATGATTTTTGTACATGTATATAACTGCCTTAGATTTACAAAATACATGTTTTAAATTTTCATTACAGGCACAGATAAAAAATTTAGAAATCGTGATCTTTACTTTTTCCTCCGCAATTGCCACCAATAACAATTTAAAAGGAAATTTATTTACGCATTAGCTAGTAAACCAATCATTCTAACGTCTCAACAAAACTCAAACTGTTGTGTTCAATTTTGAAAAAGTTATTCGTTTTTAAAAGGTGTACGAATACTATGTACGCCGACTGTAAGAGCATGTACACCCCTGTTCAGGCCGAAAAATTTGAATTCACTGATTACTAGACTGCGGATCTTTCTGCAAAATAAAAAATGTTCGCATTGATTGCAGGACATAGGAGCCAGATAAAAATTGCATTCTTCTTTTAATTATCCTCTTAAATTGAAACGAATACATTGATATCCATAAATATTTTTAACATGTCCACTGCATTAAATTGTACGTGCCCATTTTTGTCATAAATGCATAAAATCTGCAGTCTACTGATTACTTGAAGGTGGTTCGGCGAATTATTATTTGCGAAACAAAATTCACGATAGATATTGTATTCTAGACTACGAACGAAGTCGAGCAAAAAATTTCAAGCTATACGTATAACAATTCTCGCGCCTTGCACGAAAGGAAAGCCGATATAAATCACTGTCACATGCAGATTAAACACGAACCAATCCGAATTGTTCACTAATTTATTGGACGAACGGAGTTCGCACTGTGTGTCGCAGATTGTTTGAAGCGAAAGGGAAAATTCTTATTCTAACCTCTTCGACCGACAGAAAACTGGGGAACTCGAAAGAAAGACTCTCACCGCGCGACAGTTCACTGAGAAACTGAACGAGAAGAGCAGTGAGTGAGGCTGTAGGCCGTAGGCTGCGTGGGCTGTGGACTGTGGATTGTGGGGAAGTCGAGTACCCAATGCCAGGAGCTTGTCGGCTTGTGGTGGTAACACGTCGCTACTCGTGGTAGAAAGTGCAGGCAAAGAGCAGCTTGGGAGAACCATAGCGATTGCAACGTTAGGGTTAAAATCAGGGCTTCAAGGAAACTCTGTTAAAATTTTCAATTACAGTTAGGAGCATAACTGGCTACTAGACTCCGGATCTTTATGCATTTATAGTAAAATTATGTAGATGAAACTCAAAATTGTAGAAGTATTTGAAAAATTGAAGATGTCAATATATATGATTCCTCCTCTATTAAAGTCATGAACACTAAACCTACAATCAGCGGTCAAAACGACCGGTTCCAAGTTTTTTATTTTATGATTATTGAAATAATAAAAATAATTTAATAAGAAATGATTGTATAGATATCATTAGTGGAGCACATATTACAATAAGAGCTGAACAAAGTCTAAATATAATCAATCTTGTCATTTCTATAAGGGTACATGTTACTTTTCAGGCTAGATAGGTTTAATGGTTTCTATTTTTCTTGCAATCGATGCAGACAATTTTTATTTTGCATAAAGATCCGCAGTCTATTGATCACACACACTTTAAATCAAAATAACTTTTTTATGAATGGACCAAACGACCTCAATTTCTCTGTAAGGTTAGATGAATTCGTTTACTAAATGGTGTCTAATAAATATGTTAATAAAACATGCATGTGGTCGGAATTGTGAAAAACAGTAGTAAAAATTGATTTTTACAACTTTTTTAGCTACGCCAATAACGAAAATTTAAAAGCTGTGCTTTGTAAACTCGTATAAGTTATACATATATTAGGTGGTCCTAAAAGTTTCTTTCGGAATGTGTTCCGTTAATGTTGCTAAATAAATACAAACAATGCGATAATCTCTATATTAATGTTTTAGTACTTCCTAACATGAATTTGCATTATGTGCATGAATCGAAAATCAACTTTTGGAACAACCTAAT
>CM052196.1:17551534-17620143 GCA_028455805.1 Lasioglossum figueresi
GAAGTCGTTTGGTCCATTCATAAAAAAGTTATTCTGATTTAAAGTGTGTGTGATCAATAGATTCCGGATCTTTGTGCAAAATAAAAAGTTTGTGCATCAATTGCAAGCCACAGGAGCTAAGTATAAACTTATATTTTTCAGTCATACTTTTAATTTAATGAAAATAACATATTATATATAATACTCCTGAAGTCTTCTAATCTTGGCACTGTTTTAAATTGCTCCCGTCAATTTTTGTCACAAATGCATAAAATCCGGTGTCTAGTGTTCAATTATGTGCGTAACTGTAGTACGAATAAATGTTTGAGTAGTTAGTACATTCAAACACGAAATGAACAAGTGAGCCACTATAGTGGCGTATCCGAGTTATCGTAGCCGAGAGTTAAACAAGTACAAATTACTTGAAATAACGCAAGAACTGTGTCTGCATTGCGAGGGTTATTACTTTATCCATAGTAGCATCCGAAATATAATTATGCTGATCCTTGAAAACGTTGTGCACGATCCGTCGCCACCAGTTTTCCCATCCGATGCCAGTGTGCTTGCCGTATACAGGATGCTCTAAGCTCAGCCTGTGAAAGCTATTTTTGAAACTTCGCGCCAATTTCCGTTGATCGACCGGTAGACCGTGCTGACTCCCAATTTCGACGTAATGCTCCAGCTTCGTCATGAGCAACGTACCAGTGACATCGAACGTAACTAGCCGTGGTCGAATGTATTTAATCATCATTGAAATCTTATCTGGAAATCGTGGCACAGGATATACCGGAACACCGTTTCTTTTTTTCTTAGCATGCCGTTCGCGAAAAAAGATCACGCTTGTTTTGCGTCGCGAACTGTACGGACGATACTGCCAATGCCAATCCACTTGCCGACACAAAAGCACGTCGAACCATCGAACATCCCGAGCGCCACCAAAACATTATAATGAAAGTTCGAATTTTAACGTACGAAACGAGTGATTGATTTGACAGCTTTTTATGGTCTGTCTTTCGACGTATTTCACAGTGTTATTCATGTAGACCAGGGGTTCCCAAACTGTGCTCCGCGAAAAAGTAATAACAGCTTTTTTTCTACATTTTCACTATAATAATTTTACGTATGAATTTTTCGAAGATTTATTGATTACGTGTCATTGCCTACCCTTCAAATTACACAAGGTGTTCCGTCAAAATTGAAAGACCCTTAACCCTTTGCCCTACAATATCGTGTCAGACTCGTAATGAAGATTCCATTTTAGTTTTGTTCGTGTATATAGTTATTAGAGAACATGTAGGCATGAAATAGATATCAATTTTTTCTTTTTTTAAAGAAATTACGAACTAAAAGAAAATTCTAATTAATGAAACCGTAAAATAAATCGTAGGACAACCATCAGAGAAAAAGTTTGGGAAACCCTGCCACAAACTGAACGCGCCCGATGCGTTCAATCTGGTTCAATCATATCGTATGTACTTATCAGTGCCGTAAAAACAATGTATACGTTGGTTACAGTTAATCATATCTTGACACGCGTTTCGATTACGAATATATAATTATCAATTACACGCTTTTATTATTATGAAGTATTAGAAGTGGCACGACAAATGGAAATGATTTACACGTCGAATCAGTTTGCAATGTCTTCTCTTACCTGCGCAATAAACAACACAGCTATACATAGAGAAACTGGTTTTAATAAATGGCGTTTTAGATAAACTCATGCACCTCCCTCGATGCGATGACTATTTTCACGCTGGTACATCATATTTACGATGTCTTACAACATTTTCTATCTATCGGCAAAAAAAAACTGTTCACGAGTATTTTCTATTTTCACAACCAATTACGGACGCATAAAAAGATCTTTGTGTTTCGTAATACTGCCAGTTCTATTTATAGATGTACAAATTAATAACCTGGTTGTGATATTTACAAACGAGTACTATATAGTTTTTCTATAAACTCTGCTTTTACACGAAAGGAAATAATTCCAATAAAATTCACGAACAACGGAACAAGAGAAGAGTAATTACCGCAAACGATTTCGTATATAATATTTTAATCAATGTTTAACAATTGGAATAAGTACATAATACTTTTTCGCAGTTTAATCACGGCGCAATAGTTCAAGATGTTGATCCGCTATGCAATGTACAGAAGCATTTAAAGACTATATACATATACAGTCGGTGTATACATATAGTGGTCGTACACATTTTAAAAACGAATATATTTTTCAAAATCGGACCCAACATAACTGGCTTAGACTTACAAAATACATGTTTTAAATTTTCATTACAGGCATAGATGAAAAATTTAGAAATCGTGACTACTTTCTCCTCCGCAATTGTGACCAATAACAATTACAAACAAAATTATTTACACATTAGCTAGTAAAACAATCCTTCTAACGTCTCAAAAAAATTCAAACTGTTGGGTCCAATTTTGGAAAAGTAATTCGTTTTTAAAAGGTGTACGAATACTTTGTACACCCACTGTACGTATACATATACGGCGTGGGCTGTGTATTGTGCAGTACAAATGAGCTGAGGGAGATTCTGTTTACCATCTCACCATATTTGGCGCCATAGAATTTCCCACATCCTATTTGCACGATGCGTATACACACACACACCATGATTTACGTCCCAGCTTGTACGTATTATGTTGTGTGATGTAAAAAAAATTCTTATGTAAAATATGTAAAAATATAAATATTTTTTTACTTCTTGGTAAGATTTTTGATATATGAGTGCAGCACCCTTTCCTTGACATGTAAACCTTTAAATAAGGAAAAATTTGTTCGCATCCTTCAACGATTATTTCATTTTTACAGAGTCGAATACAAATATGATTACTGTCCCGAGACTTATGAGTGGAAGTGTATATGTACGACGAGTGTACGTTGCTCGGGTGATTCGAAATTGGGCGGTAAATGGATTGACCAGTATAAATCAACGGAGCAGTGTGCGTAATAATACGCGTGAAAAATGCAATATTTTATTTTACGCCAGGGCCGTGCTGTGCTGTGATACAGAGAGGCGACACTGTAAGGGGGCGACATATGCAGCGAAATCAAAATACAATTTGAACCATTCAATAATTAACCCTTTGCACTCGGAGGTATTTTAACTCGAAAATTAAATATTTCCTCCGATCTATATTAATCTTGTTCTCTGTGTGAATATAAAGTTGATATAATATCTCATGCAATACTTACATGTTTAGTAACTGATTAGTAGACTGCGGATGTTTATGCAATTTTCAATTTTTGGAGACTTTAAGAAAATGGTACCAAATAAAATTCTATTTTTATTGGTAATAGTATTTGTTAAATTCTGTACAATTTAATACTCCAGTATTTTTTGAAATTGTTTATAAGGCATAAATGCATAAAGATCCGCAGTCTACTGATTAGATACCAACATATTTAATAAAGTAAACAATATTTTGAATAATGGTGCAGCAATTTTTAGAGCTAAGGGTTAAAAATCTTTACGCATCGCTTTTCCATGTCGGTTAATGTTATTCGGATATTGATGTATACGTTTTATCGTTAAAAATAATAAACGAAGGTTATTGAAAAAAAACATTTAAGGGCAACATTTCGAAGACTTCCATCATACTGAGAAAATCCACCGCTCGGCCCTGTTTTACGCACAGCAATATTGTGTATGATTCAGAAAGAAAGAATATGAAATGTCGGTATGTAATCTTAATTATTGCGTGCGTATAAAGGCGATTTCTGTCGTTCTAATCGCACTTGGATCGATTCCATGTTTTAAAACTAATTTGCGTCTCTGCTAATAAAGGATTCTGTCTCCCCCTCCCCCTAAAAGATATTTTATATATTTTAAATTCTCGGAACATGATTCGGTAGAGCAGGGTTTCTCAAATTGCCTGATACCGTGTGTTGTTCGTAAAACGTTATCTTCAATAATTCGTTTAATTTTTAATTTTCTAATTTTTCTTTTATTATGATTAATTGAGTTTAGGATACAAGGAATTTCTACAAAAAAAGTTTCCATTATGGGATTATTTTATATGCATATATTTATATTTATATATACATATATCGATATATATATATATATATGTATGTAAATATATATGTATATATAAATATATAGTATTATATAATTTTTTGAGTAAGCATTTTGCAGTTTCATCGGTCCAAGTTTAAATACAAGTACTATAATGCAATCGCTCGAAAATACTCAATGTTTCATTTAACCCTCTAAATGTATAATTATATGTCGATCCTTTTAAGGAGATACATATATACGTTCTGATCACTTCAATGTTTTTAATTGCACTTTCGTTACTTTTCATTTTTTTGTTTTTAGACATTTTTTAGACTTTTTTTTTAGCCTTTTCGTTTAATTTAAAATTCGCTTATCAATCTACATAGAAAAGACGTAGAGGGTTAAACTTATTTTCTACTCGATTGAATATCGTAAATCACCAAATATACCAATGCAAAATGCTTCGTGCCGATGTTTTAAATAATTCCGTAATCTTACACGCTTTAAATAAATCTCTAAGAATTTCCATGCTTTCAGGTAAGAATAGAAACTGAGAATCCCCGCAATAGCGAATTCTCTCGATTACAATCGTTCATCAACTGTACCTTCACAGACAGTCATACTGACTAATCATCACAGCAGAACAACAACGACATAATTGTAGACTTCGTCTCCATAAATCTGCTTAAACCGAGAAATTCTAGAACGAAAGATGTATATCTTAATTAAGAATAAGACAAAAAAAAGAGATTATTGCGCATCCCCTAAATACATCTATGGATATACCATATGTATATATATATTCATGTTATCGTTTATTTATCTATCAAAATTTGGTATCTCACAGACTCCTTATATATGCGTGTATATAATAAAAAACGAAATAAACATATAATGTACATTATATATTTATTTCGTTTTTTATTATTTTCTTTTTCTCAATATAGTATAAATCCATTGATTCTCAATCGGCATGTTAATTAATTTATCTCTTTTTTTTTTCTTACAAAAAACAGTTCGACAATCTATTCAATACGTTTATATAGTCTAAGAAATCGAATCGGAGTAAAACGGTCGATCGGTTAGAAATTAGTTCTATCCATACTCTATATAATGTTCGCGATAGTATTATTTATTCTCGGTTTGTCTGACTGATAGAGTCTTAAATGTTGTCTCGTTCTATTACAAAGTTGTACATGGCTTGATAGTGGCATGTTGCGTTCGAAGTAATGGGACGATTATCTCTCAGTGGTTGTCAATTAACGAACACAACATCGAGATTATCGGTCAATCGTAATACTTCCACGATCATTGTACAATCATTGGAATTGGTGCATTAGAATCTACAATTAACATTAATATATATAATATAATATGTATATATATATACTTACACATAATGTATATATGCGTATATATATATGTACAAATATTTATACCATACAATATAATAATCATTGCTATAACGAGATATATTTGTTGCGGCAGTCATCGTTCCTTATTATTAGAATTTCATTATAACATACGCAAGAAATGGTACAATATCCTTGCTTATCTGTAATAGTTGTAAATAAAAGTTATCTGCTAAATACATCAATCAGTCTCTCAATCGTTATATAAATATTGATGTAAAAGTTCTCATTCTTCTCTCGTCTGTTTGCTGCAGCGCATCGTATTGATGGACGTCGAATTGTCCCACAGTGTTTTATAGCCGGAACAAAATCAATTGCACACCGAACGATCATCGAACAACAACCGTCCCAAGATATTATATATATATATATATATATAGAATATCGTAGAAATAGTTCGTAGTGACCGACTGAATTTGATCCAATTATAAATATTATTGCGAGATCGAATCCTCTCTTTAAAAAAAATGCTTATGCACGTAATATGATGTACACGTATAATAATGACCGTTTCATGTATATCGTACAAATATTTACACAGGTGTTTTCCTTTTTTTTATGTCACAAACTTGTATCATTTCTTTCATCATATGTCTGTCTCTTTCGGTTCGCGAATTAGAAAAATCTAGTAGGACACATATCAAGTTTTACTACCCTTGGAAAATTCAAAAAAAAGAAAAGAAAGAAAAATAAGGAACAGAGATAGTTGTTAGGAAATAAGTTTCTGTAAATATATATACGCATAGTGTGTGCACGAAAGAATCGTTTACAATTATCGTTATGGATGCACAAGAGAATTCGTCTACGAAAACAGAAAATCGTTTCAAATGCTGCACCACGAGATTATTATCTTCTCTCGGCATGTGTGCAGAACATAAATGCAATTATAAATTATCATGCCTTGATAAATACTTAAAATTACAGGACATACATTAATCACTGTGAAAAAAAAGAAAATGATCCTAACTTGCTATCGGACAGACTACTTTCGCCTATGATCTCTTAAAATCTCAGATATAACAAAAATCCGACGTAGAAAAAAATATGTTGCAGAATACTCTTGGAAAAAGTCGCTCTCGTACATGTAATTTTTCTTTGTTTCGTTCATCCTTTTTTCATTGCAAAATATTCAATATCGGAATCTGCCAGGTCACTGTAGTAAAATACTTGCACCACATTTTCCACTATCTAGATTTCTTTTCATCGCACTCCCTTTCTCTCCCGCTATCATTCTCTCAATCAGTCAATCATGTTCTGGTCTCCATGAAGATTTAGAGAAGTCACACAAGTCTTGCAAGATCACATTCATCGATATCGTAGACCATATACACAAACATGTATATATACATTGATTTTTGCGTATTCTGAGCTCCTCACGACACGTTGCTCTCCAACATACTTGAACGATGCATCGCATACTCCAAAATTTCGGCGGTAGTGATCTACACGCGTCTACCAAAATACATATAAAAGTCAGCAACACGTGTCAATTTTTTTCTGCGATTTGATTCAGTTTCTCTCTCTCTCTGTCTCTTCATTCTCTGTTATAAAAAAACGCGCGTGCTCTCTCTCCTCTGTTAAGAAAAAAATTGACACATTGTGAACGTGTATAAAATTCAAAATGTCGTGCATCGGATGGACCACGTATAATGTTTTCTTTTATCGCACTGCTTAATACTTGCAAAACGTTTGTAAGATTTACTGAAAGGTAGAACAACGAATCTCAAAATGTACAACACGAAGAGAATATTTGCTAACAACTTAGTCGCTACATTTCTTATCCACGTATCGGTCTAATCATAATTCACTCGAATGAAAACTGTTCGGGAAGACAATTAAAGCAGAAGAAAAATTTTAAGTACATACACATTTGTGGTGGTTTCAATAGATCTCACAAACTGTGTGGCTTAAAGTTTGTAGTTTTTCTTTCAATCTTTTTCTGAATCAAGAAAAAGATTAAGTATATTTCTGAATTGTGTCATTATTTCTATGTATCGTCGTAGAAAAACGTTGTAATTCAAGTTGTATACGATAGCAATGCACACGAACTTCAATCATGTTATTTTATTTAAACAGTTTTGTGTTTTTTTCAAGGACGTTTAACATACTGGAAATGACGCATGATCTTCCTTAACTTTAATGTAACATCCCAATACTTATATAAGATAATTTGATATTTGTCCACAGCTATTCGCATTATCCATAAATAATATTATTTTCATAGCTGCACATACAATATATTCATTTATAATCTTTCTATCGATAAAGTTTTAATTTGTCATCCTCTTTCTGTTTTAAAAACACACGCAATTATTTGTATTATTTATGTATCACGCAATCATGTTACTTTGAATATGAGACCATTTTATACATATATATTTGTGTATATATATATATATATATTCATGTACAAAATTTCCTTACGCACACTTATGAATGTTTCTAGTGCCTAATCAATCTGTGGGCACCATTTATATATTTCTCAAGTTACGTGTTATAACTCAAGAACTAGATTAATATTCATACTAATTGAAAATAAATAATTCCTCGAATATTGCCAGCAGATTGACCTGGAATCGAACGCGAACGCGTTCCTCTTCCCTGGGTAGCGCTGCAGAAGGTTTATTTCATAAAAAGCAAAGATTAATTTGTATAAAAATATATATAAATTTACGTAGAAAAAGAATATTATATATTGCAAGTAAATAAACTTACAAAATAAATAAGTTAAACAAGTGTTTCTTATATTTTCCGTTTGAGAGAGAGGAAGGATCATAGACTAGATATAAAGGTTATTTAAAAAATTATATTAGTTATATGTGCTGAACGAGTATATTATAGAAATCTTAATTGTAATTTGAGCGTCTCGAGTAGCAAGATTCATTATATTCCTGACTGTTAAAAAGATCAATCTTACACAATAGTGCTAAACATATGGCTTGTTCATCTATGATCCGACCTTAATTCTTAACATATATTAATTATTATAAATCATAACGTGCGAGTTACAACAAAAACCATAGCTATTAATATTCACAGTAAAGAGATCATAAAGTCTCCTAGGCAAAGAAGTGTACAATTGAAATTTGTCGAAGGACAAGGTGGTCGACATTGTCCTTTGACAAATTGTTGTTTCGATGTTTGATTTCATATGAAAAACTGTTATCGTTTCCTTGTTACGTAACGATTGTCAATCAGCTTAAGCCAGATGGGCAGCAAACACAGTACTCTAAAACGTAAACGAACTTTATCTGTCAGACGAAGAGTTCATCGTGAAAAAATTGCCAATATCCCAGAAGTAGATTACTCTTAAATCTTTTATTACTATTACCTCTCTTATTTTTTTCTTGTTTTAAATGCTAAGATTTTCTCGTTTCAATTTCGCAGTCAAATACAACGCTTTCATAAAAAAATTTGCATTATCGACCAAATGATTTGTCGTTGCTATAAAATAATGTCTATCTCTCTCGTATCTTTGGCGTTATCGTTAAAGTTATTATGTTAACTGTACGTTTACAACTGTTATGGATGTTAGCATTTAATAGGATCGAGTTCGTATCTTGCTCTTTCAGGTGCATCTCTTACATGTAAATGTAGTCTTAAAAAACTTGTTTGTCGCGATTACTCCTGGGTTCCACCGTAAAAACTACACCGTATTGAAAATTTCGATAATCTTTGTGCGTGTGTCGTTGAAAATGTTGACCGTGAAATGAGAAGAAAAGAAAAACGTATTTGAAAAATCTGAATAATCCAATGATCACAGTTAATTGGTTTTCAACAGGTACTTTTATGTGCTTTTGTTCGATCGTGTGCCCATCTCTGAAAACTAGGAACTAACAGTTTTCACTTATTTACCATTATTATACTTATATTTCCGTAGGTCAATTATCTGTTGTTCATTCATTTCTTTTTTACATTAATTATACAGTAACCCTGAAATATTATAACAAATTTTACTGGTCCAGTTTGCCAATCTGATTGCCTTATTCTCGTTCAATTTCACTCTCTAGTAATACTGCCTAAATATATCATCATACTGATATGATGCTATTCAACAGACTTCGTTTAGTTTTATTACAAAAGTTACCCTTCATATTATTGCTATTAATGGGTCAGGATTTACAGTACCCGAACACATTCGTTCCTTAAGTTGAATTACTTATCCTTAACGTCATGGACCTTTGCATGAATCATATTTTTCAAATGCATCTGGTACAATGTAGCTATCGTGACCCTAAGTGAATTCGTTCTTCTTCTTTATTTTTTTTCTCTCTTAATTTTTGGACCCAAATGTTTGAAAAAATGTGATTGGCATCTTGGAACTTCTATACATATATTCACATTTACGATTGCAATTTTAGGTAAAGCCCAGAAAACGAAAAGCTATGGATAAGAAACCTTTTGTTACGCTCGTACAGTTACTTCGACTAATGCTTAGAACAAAGATACCATAAACTGCCACTCGCCGAATAATAATCTTATACCTCATGTTACATTACAATGTCATCACAGTGTTTTGATGTATGTAGCTAATTATTACACGTAGAGAAAGTAATTGTAAACTCTCCGCATACTGGAAAACATTTCGCAAAGAGTTAACAATTATATATATTCATGGCAGTTTATAAGTATTTTTTTATCTATGCTACAAACAGCATTCCAGTAGAGACATCGTGCTCTTTCTCAACTATGCTCCGATAAGAATCGTCTAACAGACGTAGAACGCGCTTAGAGTTCACGTCCATAAAGACAATATATAATATATAATTTTTCTATATATTTGTATATATCTTTTTCAACAACCAACGATCGAGGACAAAAATCCCATGCAACCTATCCCAAGAGCACTATATATCTACTGTACACTATAACAGTTCTTCTAATCACAAAAATTCGCTTTCCCACCATTCATAACGTTATAAACTCTCTGTGCTCGATATGATAAAACTTAAACACTCTCATCCAGAGCCTTTGTAATCTGGGATAGTAAATGGTAGCATATTTAACACACAATTTTGCATTACAGCATACGTCTAGCTATGCGTAAGAAAAATAAAATAAATTAAAATTCTATGAGAGACTGACATTAATTAGAAACTGATTGCCTTGAAGAGGCGGCGTGCATCGCAAAATCGACGAGCGGATTACTTGGGACGGTAACAATGGAGTGTGAAGTACTACTGCTTAAAGTAACATTGGTAGAAGAAACTAATGACAATGGCTTACAGGACAGTTGATCGATCTGCTTAATTGGTACCAACTTGATCGGTACATCTGTCTTTAACCTGGCAGCTTCCGATACCGGTATAGCTTTTAGTTGAACACTTTTCAATGGTTGTATCTTGACCGCTGATTTTACGGTAGCACTCGTACTTTGTATAATTTTCGTAATCTTACTTTCACCGACTCCTTGGTTGGAGGATTCATCGTAGCCAGAATCTGATGACGAGTCACTAAACGTCTTACTTGTCTGTTTAGAGACTGTGGTCTCTGTACCAGACTCTACACTATGGGCAGGACTAGCAGACGCAGAACTGTGGACAGGACTGGCCGATGCAGAACTATGCGCAGGACTGCAACTTAACGCATTTGTTTGTTGTTGTCGTTGTTGTCTAGCTATACAACCAATGCAAGGTTTTATTAGAGAAGGATCTACTATTACTTCTCCGTATGGACCCTTGAATATTATTCCACAACAAATAACCTCCCTAAAATTATAAATAATGTATATTAGATTCAGAACAATCAATTCAAACATATGAATTTAATACTAGTTAACACTAACCGTACCACGACCGGTTTCACATTTTTTATTTTTTCATTATTGAAATTATAAAGATGCTTCCATCAAAAATTACTCAATAAATTTCTTTATTTAAAAATCTAAATAAGTTCAGTCTTGTCATTTTTATAATACAATGTATGTCCGACACATTTTGTAGAAGGTACGGTTAGTGTTAATAAGAGTTAGTTAACTTACCTTTTGAAATACGACAAATCAATAAATCCATTAACAGTTAAATCATCCTTTGCTTCGGACATATCCTGCATATCTAATTGTTTTTCAATCACTGGAATATCGTCGCTACCTACAGGACTTCCGGTGCGACTCGAGCCTTTACTGCCATTTCCATTCAAATAATCTTCTATAAACAAAATTTCAGAATTATTTTTCTGAACTAGAACTGTATTAAGGGGTTAGGACACACTAATATTTTCAAAAAATCGAAAGTTTTTTTATAGAAAAATTACATTCGTAAACTTTAAACGCGTTTTTCTCAGAGTTGCGTTTTTTAAAACGGTGTACAAGATATCTCAAGTTCTATCTTAGCAATTACATTAAAATTTTAGTTATCTTCATTATAATATCTATTGGGCATTGACGTTCGATTTTTTTAATTTCCTCATTATTATGTTAAATATAAATAAAAAGTTAACAAATTTTTTACCGAAATTCATTCATTAAATTTAAAATATCTGCCATTTTGTTAATTTTCACAATAATTTAAATGTGGGATCGTCAATGTCTAGACAATATATCACAGTTTATGACATTTTTAGGATTTTTGATATAGTTAATTCGATTTGTAGTAATTCTGTATACCAGTTGGCCGTCTAGAAGAAAAGATATTCCGAGCAAAGACGACGAAAGGCATAAGAACAAATTATTTTTTAAATATTACAAGCATTTTTTATAGAGTTCATAATACAGTAGATTGAAATACAAAATCTTATATTTTCCCCACTTGTTACGGTATCCAAACCGCTTAATGTTATAAAATGCGCAGTCTAATTGAGTACCAACCTGTCAAATCATCGCTCATCGCTGGACTTTGTTCACGATCTCTGTCAGTTTTCAAATAGATATGTTTCTTCTTCATTATCTTTTCAAATTTTTCTGGTAAATCCTTTATTTTCTTTTTATTTTTTGATTTAAATTTCGTTAATGACTTTATGCCAGGTCCTGCACGTGCATCGACAACCTGTACATAATGAAAATTTCATTTTTATAGAAGAATATAGCTAGAGAAGAGTATCAAATCAATAATAATCGATTTATCAGATCTTACATGTCTCCAATTGCGATTATTTCCTGCTGGTAATTTCTTCCACCTTTTGACTAAAAGCACGCATGCATTACAAATTTCTCCGGTGCGCCTTTCCTCCAGCTGGAAACATTCCATAAAATCGTCCTCGTACTTTTTACTGTCTGTGAACCGTGAGCTACGCCAACAGAAAAATATTCTTGGTTATATTCTTTGATTCCCGAAGTAACGCTAGAGTATTTTCTTATTAGAAGTTATTTTGTAACGTACCTGCTAGACTTGGCTTTACAAATGCAACACCCGGTACTAGATCGATACACCTTTGGCTTGTGAAAACTAAACATTTTGCAAGTTATTTTGACGCTGTTCCTGTAAAAAGCAAAAATCATTAAATCTTACTTTAGATGCTGGTGCAAGATATCTGATTAAAATTTTGTATAAAATCTTACATAAACAAAGTATATCGCACGATAAGAAATTCATAATAAAACCAATAAAAGTTTATTCCAACTGAATTCGCTCCAGTATCGTCGATAATTAACAATTGATTTACATTTATAATTGTAAGTAATTACCTACAAAGAAGAATTTCATATATAGGTACAATGATATATAAAGTGAGAAATATTTAACCGTATGTGAAGAACGCGTCCTGAAAGTAATGTACCTTTATAGAATACAGCATGTTTTCGATGATCGTGCGACCGTAGTCGAAATTAGCTTCGTTCTGTCCGTACGGTATGTATAAAATCGTGTATTAAATTCATTCGCGACAATTTCACACGACGAAAAGATCGTAGATCATCACCATCTTTATTATACTTGTTTACATTGATTCGTTGCCAGTTCAGTAACTAACACCGCGATTTCGGCTTGACAGTGTATACGTGCAAGACGCTACGCGCCGTGACACACGCATTGCTACTAGGGGGCGTCCATAATCTCACGAATCCCCACTTATATTACACGATAAAACTGCAAAGAAAAACAATGTGCTGAAGGAAATCGACACTTCACCCAAACGTTTCTTCTTCCTACAAAGAACCACCACAATAACTTTGTCACTTGTAATATTATGTTGCACGTCGACTAAATACTTGTTTTGTTCGCGTTTGCGTTAAACGTATGCAACACGTTCAACAATTAGACCACTCTCTTTTATCCAGTACAAGTACCCTTCTCACCAGAATATTATTAACGCTCTTCTCTCTCCCGCCATGCGGTGTTTATTGTTGCATATAAAATGTCCGATTTTAGAATTCTACTCTTAGAAAACGTTTATTGTATAAAACTTTGAGGAACAAAGCTAATCCTTAAAGCTAAACGTACCATGACTAGTTCTAGATTTTTTTTATTTCACAATTAATGAAATTATAAAGATGCTTTCATAAGAAATGATTTAGTAAACATCTTGTGCTCTCAGAGCACAAGTCTAAATAAATTAATTCTTGTCATTTTTATAAGTAGACTGCGGATTTTATGCAATTATGGCAAAAATGGGTAGGTACAATTTAAAATAGAATAAAGATTAAGAGAATTTAGAAACATCAATTTAATATTTTCAACGTAGTAAAATTATTAAAGGATGAAAGAATTTTTTACGTGGTCCCTTCCTCTTAAAATTAATGCACAATATTTTTGTTTTGCATAAAGATCCGCAGTCTATTTATAAGGCGACCACGTGTTTGTTACTTTTATAGCTCGGTACGTTTAGTGTTAATAATATCCTATGTTCAATTTTAATATAAATGTATAATTTTACTTTTAAATCAAGTTTATTTCAACGTCAACCAACGCGACGGTCCTGTATTCCTTTTATATGTCTGGAAAAATAACTTATTGACGATAGTATTATGTGATATTTTTTTCAACAACCTAATAGTTAAAGAGTAAACCGATCGGGTTGTTTTACGATTCAACGTATTAGTCATTTTAATGTTGTTTGCAGGGCTTGGGAAAATCTGAAATAATTTTATACCAAAATGTACACAGACAGCGGATTTTATGCATTTATGACAAAAATAAATAGGTGTAATTTAAAAAAGTAAAACCATTAGATAAATTTAAAAATACTGTTAAATTATTTTCAATCTATTGAACATATTAAGAAAGAAACTAAACTTTCCACTTCGCTCCAATTTGTTACAATTCGGGTACAAAATTTTTATTTTGCATAAAGATCCGCTGTCTATTCATAAGTAAATACTATTTCACTAAATGTTTAAATTAGGAATGATATTTCCAATTATTTACACAGAAAATAAACGTGTTATGTTATGGATATTATTGTCAGACTGTCTTTTATGTATAATATACTGTAAAATATTAAAGCATAGAAACTTCTTATTTGTAATCTCTGTGAAATATTATTTTCATATATTTTAATGAAATACCTATTTCACAATAGTAATTCCATGCGATACTGTTAAAATATATATTTGAAATAGTTTTTCCATATGCAACTACTACTTGAAAATATTTCTAGTCCATTTACTATTTGAAAAATCGATTTTTCCCGAACCCTGGTTATTTGTAATTACATAGAGAGACATTGTATAAACATTGATTTTGCGCGGGTGAATGACCTACATCAACTGCAACGAGTTCCATAATATTGTACAATGTAAAAAAGCGTTTCGAGTAGCAACTTATCAATGAATAAACACACGAAAGAAGGAACTACGATGAGATGTTAATCGAATAAGATTGTTTTCGATGTGAAAAGAAGAGAAGGAATAGGAAATTATGCTGTCTGCCGACACAACAAGAGAGTCTAAAAATAGGGAAGCGTGAAATTACAACAGTACGCGACTAATACGACGAAGCAACGGATTTCTTGAAGTATCGTCTCTTTCTCTCTGATTAATTTTTAGAGCGACAATTAAGCCATACCCCAGCTAAGAAGCACGCGCATATCTGTACACGATAACTTTGTTGCTCGATAAACATTATGTACCTTGAGCGATACTGGGACACTTGTGAAGCGTCATCGAAACATAGAGATTCGTAATGTTTTTTCAAACTCGTTTACAAAAACGACTTGCGTGACTTCTGTTTTCCAAACAATCGAGCGAATTTTCGACGTCATGTTATAATTAGATTGCGGAAGTTTATGCAAAATCAAAAATGTTCGCAATGATTGCAGGGCACAGTAGCCAAATAAAAATTGTATTCTTCTTTTAATTATCCTATTAACACTAACTGTACCGCGACCGGTCAAATGACCGTTTTCACATTGCTTATTTTTTAACCCTTTGCACTCGGTTGACCCCTCTGAGAGAGACACCATTAAAAATTGCTGTACCATTATTCAAAATATTGTTTACATTATTAAATATATCTATCTGCAAAATAAAAATGTTCTGTATTGATCATGGGAAACAGAAGTAAAACAAAAATTGATTTTATCCCCTAATGACTTTGTTACATGAAAAACAATATTACAATGCCGTTAAATTTTTATAATCTTTTACTGTTTTATATTTCACCCAACCAATTTCTTCATAAATGCACAAAATTCCGCGGTCTATTAATCAATTACTAAACATTTAGATATTGTATGAGGTATTATACCAATTTCATACCCATAAAATTTCAAAAATCATGGGGAATGAAAATATTCTAGATTGGAAGAAATGTTTAATCTTCCAGTTAAAATAGGTCCGAGTGCAAAGGGTTAATTATTGAAATTAAAAAGATGCAACCATTAGAAATTATTGAATAATTGAAAGATCTAAATAAATTCAGGCTTGTAATTTTTATAAAACAATATATGTATATCCGATACATTTTCTACCCGGTACGGTTAGCGTTAAGCTGAAACTATTAGGTTGTTGCATATGAAATATCCGATTTTTGAGAATGCAAACGTTGCAATGCGTTTTGATAAAGAAATACTATTAAAGTTGACAGGTTCATTGTACGTCACTTTGAGGTACAAAGCTTACGATCCTATCTTCAATTTTAAGTTACACATTTTCCTTTTAAATAAATTTGATAGTTGCGGTTGTTTAACGTTACTATTCAAAATCGGACATTTCATATGCAACGACCTAATAATACATCGATGTCCTTAAATATTTTCAACATGTCCGCTGCTTTAAATTGTACGCGCCGATTTTTGTCGCAAATGCATAAAATCCGCAGTCTAAGTTATAATTATTCGCTCTTTTCTCCTATATGCTCCTTTTGTTTCGAGTAAATTTGAAAAGCAGGTCAGTGACGTCACAGAAACAGATCGCCGACCACGACCAATGAAAATTTGTAATCTAGAGGGGCGTGTTTGAGTTCGATAAGTTCGTTGGTCGCTAAGAGGAATATATGTACGCGCGCGAGACGGTTATTCGATCGAGATACACATGTTGGAGTAGGTGCAACGCGCGGAGGCAAACCAGTTTTCCTTCGATATTCCGAATTTACTCTGTATAGTTCCTCGTCCGTCTTTGTCTTTCTCAAGGATCATTTTATCCAGGAGCGTAACAGCATTTTCAATGATCCGAACGTCCCGAATAGCACGAACACATCTTGCGTACGTCCGTGCCGGACGTTCTAGGGACATCCCGATAAGGTCCGTACACTATTGTGCAAAAGAAGTATAATTATAAGATATAATGAGAAACAATATCTTTATGTAGAAATTGTATTGTACAATGACTGATTTATTGCATTTAATGTATTAGATAATTCGCAATAACACATATAATATTCTCAGAACTATTCAATTAAACAGCGGAATCCTTTTTCAAAACGTACTGTGTTCTTATTTGATTTTTTTTCGCTTTTCTATTAAACATGGCCGGGTGCTTCTCCACAGCAGTGTATGTCCCTTATACGTCCCCGTTACGTTCTGTAAATGTTGCAGGAAGGTCCCATTTACAAAATGGAACGACCCGTGGCGACATCATTGGAACGTTTTTCGGACGTCCGAAAAGAACAGTCCCCTGGACGTTTACTGAACTTTTAAAAACCTAACCTCTTCACAGGCGTATATGAAACGTTTTATATTAACTTTTTTAATTACTCGTATATTATAATACTTGCAATCTTAAAATTTAGTACTAGATAGACTAACAAAAAACTTAGTTATCTTTAAATTTAGTACTCCAACCCCTTGCCGTATTTTAACGAGTCAGACTTGTTGAGGATTTTAACAAAGTCTAACAAATATGAATGTCACGCATTTCTTTTTAGATGAAATGAATTTTGATTCGTTTGTAATTAATATATTTAAGCATTAAAATAAATGTAGCTATACAAAAAATATAAATTTTCTTTTCCCTTCTACGATATTTTTGAGGATAAAGACGTTTCAATTACTGTAAAGAAAATGGTACCGCAAGGGATTAAGTATAAACAAAGGTGTTGACTACACTAGCAAATATCTATTTTGCATCAAAGTAGTTAGTTTCTTTAAAGTTTGAAGTTGCATGCAACTAGTTATGTTATATAAAATTAATACAAGTTTCATATGAAATAAAAATAAATGTTATGAGGTCGAACTGAACGCTGTAATAGCTGGCACCAGACAGAATTTTTCGAAGTTTGGTTTACATTGTTATAACCGGGCTTTTAAGAGATACATTTCTAGAGCATACAAACTTCTAATAACGTTTGAAGTCCTAAGAACACGTCCCGAGAAATTTTCAGACGGATGTTCCTAGTACGAGGTTTTAGTTTTGCGAACGTCCTATAGATGTCCGAAATGGACGTACGACGTCCGGACATAAACAAAACTGACATCCAATGGATGTACGGTGCTATCTGGGATGTTAACCCCACCGACGGCTGTGCCCGAGTCTATTTTGACCGGGAACATTCAAATTGTCATTTAAGTACTGAATTTGTGGCAATTCAATTAACTGAATAGCTGTTTCATTGAGGATATCGGAAATACTCGTGTGTCTACGCGAGATATCTTCAAAAGTAAATTTTCAAAAATTATTAATTAGAGCTGTGAACGGTCCTAAGTATATTGCCAATTATGTAGCTATAAAAATCGTCCGTTGTCCGAGGATTAATATCGTGTACACGGTTGCACCATCGTACCTCTTCTGTACCTCTCAATCAAATAAACGGTTCCATTCAACTATATCTTACAATTAGTAAGAATTTTTTATGACTAGACTGTGAATCTTGATGCAAAATAAAAATTGTCTGCATCGATTGCAAAAAATAGACACTACATTGAATTTTATTTCTTCCCCTAATGATTTTAATAGTGGAGAAATCATGTATTTACATCTTCAATTATACATTTTTTTAAACAATTTTTAATTTCATCTATTCAATTTTTCTATAAATGCAAAAATACCCGCAGTCTATTAATAACCAACAACAAGTGTGACTTTCTCGAACAATTTGAAACTTTAGGTAGAATAATATATGTACCAACTTGAATGAATATCTTTTTCGTTGAACGCGTGAAGGAAAAAAACAAAGAGTAGGCGAATTTGTGAAAATGGATAAATGCAATTTAGATCCTTGCGTCACGAGCATGCACAGCCCTGCATATTAAAGTGTTTCTCGGTCTCGACGCACACGACACATTTTTTCAGTGATTCTGGGAGTGGCGCCATCGGTAGTTGAAACCACAAAGCAAGAATGTTGCAACGCACCTATAAGCGAAAAAATGTAAATGTGCTTTCGCCTCGTTGCAGTCGATGAGCATGAGAGGAGGGAGCAGGCAGACGATGTAAGGAACATCAGACAACAGGAAGGGGGGAGAAAGAGGAGGGTTATAGCGATGTTGCCACGTGGTTTGTTGATCGGTTGCTTCTTCATCCCGATACGACTCGGATCTCTGACCCCGCTGCGCGAATATTAAATAGTTGTTCGTATTTTGCTAACACAACTGTACGGCTTTCGTATCAATCAACCAAAAAAGAAAAGAAAAAGAAAATAAACCTATGCCAAGTAATTAATAAGAAGCTCGTTACAATTTTTACATTGTCGATGTGTATAAATTTAATCTGTTTATCATTGTAAAGATTAATATTATCATACATGTAAGTACATGTTTGTAACAAGATAAAATTTGGAAAAACAGTTAGAGAGCGTCGTTGAGATATTTTCACAATATTTATCCATTATTTTGAACGACAAGTAGAAACGGAACTCTCGCTTTAAGGGAGGAATGGACACAGAAAAATTGCATCGAGCCGAAACGACGTGTCCCTGACATGATAAACTCGGTAGTTCAACTTTCCTTCTCACTTTTACAGTTGCTCCGCCGTTTTAAAAATAGAAGACGCTACCACCCCTATGTAAATACGTGTCACCCGATTCTACCAGTTGTCCAACAGATTACTGTGCATTCTGGTTAATTATTCACCTACTGCATAAACAATTAGCAAGATCCTCACCGGCGATACTGTTACTTCGGACTGAGAGACTTCGATTTCATTCGGGCGATGTTTAACGATGTCGCAAGTATCTGATCGAGATGACCTACATTATGATAAAACAGGTTCCGGTATTTTGGTTGAAATAAAAATATCAAGACGTATTGCTCTAACATCGTGATATACAACCTCGGTTAATGAGTTGATATTTTCAGAAATGAAATGCACGTATCGCGAGTTATATTAATAGGCAATTGCGAGCGATATCGAGATCGATTAAATAATTTCTTCGATTGTAGTGATAAATGTGATATAATGTTTGTACGATCCGTTATGGCTGATAATTAAAATGAATATCGAATTTGCAAAAAGAAAAGAAAATATTCGGAATTTCGGGAAAAATATTTTGGGCTGTTTTTATTCCAACTGGAGGCAAGAAAAGGCCATCAATTTCGGGAGCATACGTATGAGATTGAGCGCGAGACTCCCTTTTCGAAAGACGTTGGGCCTTTACCGGAGAACACTACATAGTAACAAGTCGTGTGCCATTTTCGAAGTGATAAATGTGATGTAATGTTTGTACGATCCGTTACGGTTAATAATTTTACAATTAATATTGAGAATTTGCTCTACCATTGTGATATAAAACCTCGGAAAAGGATTTTATAGTTTCAGAAATGAAATGTATGTATCACGAATATATTAATAGGCAATTGTAAGCGACGTCGAGATCGATTAAATAATTTATTATTATTGGATTCCGGATGTTTATGCATTTTCCAATTTTTATAGACAAATTTTTGGTAATAGCATTTGTAGATTCAAAATAAATGAAAGTCGTACTAAATTCTGTCGAATTTAATACTCCAGTATTCTAATTATTACGTTATAACCGATAATAATATATATATTGGGTTGGCACGAAAGTAATTTCGGTATTTTAAGGTGAAATAGAGCCGAATTTTTTTATTCAGGTAATGAACTTTAATGAATAAGATATTTTCTCTTTCGTTCGATGATCTTTTGCAAAACAGGAATAAATAAGAAAATATTTTATCGATTAAAGTTCATCGCTTGAATAAAGAAATTCGGATTTATTTCACCTTAAAACCGAAATTACTTTCTCGCCAACTCAATAATATTAAAATGAATATTGAAGTTGCAAAAAGGAAAAAGAAAATATTCGAATAGCATCGAGCTGAAAGATCGAGGTAAAGTAAAAGTTTCGGAATGTGGGGAAAAATATTTTCGGCTGTTTTTATTGGTGTTGGAGGCAAGAAAAGGCCATCAATTTCGAGAGCATACGTACGAGATTGAGCGCGAGGCTCCCTTTTCGAAAGACGTTGGGCCCCTACCGAAGAGCAGTGGTGACAAGTCGTGTGCCATTTTCACGAACAGAGACAAAAAAAGAAATGTACGAACGAACGTGGTGCACGGACCGAAGGACGTGCGCGAGCAAGAGACCGACATGGCGCGTGGCACAGTACGGTCGCCGCCATGGTCGGCTCTTTCCCTTCCCTCCGACCTAACCAACCCCGTCTCGATCAACTGGCAGTATGTCGACTCGAAAGATCGTATAAATGCAACATTAATGTTGATCGATTGTCCGAAAATTATTCGAACGATCCCTCTCGAACAATCTATGTGACAATAAAGACTGACACGAACCTTGAGCGAACAACAAGGAGAAAAGTCAGCGGACACGATACCCGCCAGAAGCGGGCACGCCATGACAGATGATACGGCACGCACAAACAAACAAGTCTACTTGCCAAGTGGAACAGCACGCAGCTAAAAACGCGGGAATAATCGTCTATCCGAACAACAAACAACATGCAACGATCGTTCGATTCCTACGATGATCCATAAAAGATATTTTCTGTGGATTATTCGTCGTCCTATCGATGCAACCGACCAGTGCCGACAATGAAAAATCCGTGAAGGTACGCGCGGTACCTACGACAATCTGGTGAAAGTTTCTTGTCGCACTTGACATAAACTACGAACATTTTCGCAGTTACACTAGCCTGCAGTAACGACCGATTAAGAGAACAACTAATCAGACAGACGAAACGAGAAATAAATGTCAAATGTATTAGCGTTAATGCAACAGTAGCCTGGCAGATTTTCGTCATAGTGCCGAAGACGCTGACATCTCCGAACATATTTATTCAGAACGCACGATTAATTTCGCATGACAATCTGCGAGGTTGCTGACAACGCGTCACGTTATCAATATATCGGATTTTCGCGACACGTGATCTCGAAATTCACATTAAGATGTTAAGATTAATGACAGAAGATTCGCTTACCTTTTCAATACAGGTGACGGCCAGATTTGAGAACTCTTTTGCGCAGACTCACGGCGCTGGCTCTCTTCTATACGCTGGTCAAACGAGGGTCTGTAACCGTCCAAATAGAAAATCTTATTTTATAGCGTTGTTAGATTTCTCGGCGCTCGATATACATATTTTATGTGTAAATAAATTTTTAAAGAATGTTTTTCATTTATTTCAACGATATACTGTATTCAATGTACAAGTTTATCTTGAATAATGAAAACTTGACTTCCGGTGGAGGATTTGATTTTTGTCGGACGTCAGTTCGACAGAGTACCACCAGGGTACCGAGACAGTAATAATTCAATTTTTAAGATACAAATGCAATTGAACCGGCTATCGCGATGAAAATTCAGCTTGTAAATCCACGAGAAAACAACAATGTTCGTGGGATTTATCGGAGAATTTCTTCTATCAGAATAACTAAAAGATTATTGCGGCAGCTTGGCAACAGAGAACGCAGCGCCATCTTCGCGAGCAACGAACACAGTAAAAAAAAATGCCCGAATACAGGTTTTTTAAATGCAACGCGATGCTCGCGGAAGGAAGATTTCGCTTGTTATACGATAATACGCGTGATACAACTCGATCGAGTCGAGTTAACGCGCAACGACTTAGAGGAACAGTCTTTGTTCTATTAATACGATTTTCCTGCTAAATATTCAGTACAATATTTTGAACTTCACGGCAGGAATGCCGATCAAGCGATTTGCCATCTATCGGCGAACCCCTCGAATCACGAAAGTACATAGATGTTTTTGCTTTTTGTTTGCTCAGTGGTCATTGAAATGAAAACAGCTGATTGTTTCGTTTTAACCTTATTCGGTAGAAAGAAAAAATTAAGCACGCTCTGTGACAACTCCGTGACAACTTGAATTTCATACGTTATTTGCTAAATATAGGAATTAGTTAGTTGTAAATTATGGCCAGTTTAATCAGCACCACTGGTAACGATTACAATTTCAAAGTGGTTTTACTTGGCGAAGGATGCGTCGGGAAAACTTCTGTTGCGCTGCGATATGTAGAAGATAAATTCAACGATAGACATATCAGCACACTACAGGTTGCAAATAACACTTTTATTAATTTATTTCACGCTTCTTGCTTTACCTGTGCTACAAACTTATTTGTGTGTAGACACTTGTCAAATGCGCTTTGACGTATTGTAATTGTTGGCTTTCAGGCCTCATTTTTAAATAAGAAATTGACTATAAATGGAAAGAAGGTGAACTTGGCGATATGGGATACAGCGGGTCAAGAGAAGTTTCACGCTCTTGGACCAATTTATTATAGAATGTCTAACGGTGCCATTTTAGTTTATGATATCACCGACGAAGACACCTTTCAGAAGGTATGCTCCAAGAGAAAGAGTGTTTTTGTATGCTTTCAACTGTTGCTCATTTCGCAGGTGAAGAATTGGGTGAAAGAACTGAAAAAGATGTTAGGCAGTGAAATTTCTTTAGCGATAGCAGGGAATAAAATGGATTTAGAAAAAGATAGAAGCGTCGCTATAGAAGAAGCTGAAGAGTAAGTTTTTTCCTATACTAAAAGATATACAGTGTTTTGTCCAAACCACGGGTCTAATTCAATTATCAGTCAGGAATACTATTCTTTGATTTCTGCCAAATGTAGAAAAGGATGAGAAGTTGCTAAGAAGTGTAAACACAATTAATCCAATAACAAAACTTCTTTATTTTTTTATGGGACTTTGACCAACATATTCGTAGCATTTTTCTAATGGCAATGAGACCAAATATGATATAATTCCAATTATATAGATTTGGGTAATGAACAATGAAAGTATAGGAACGCAAAGAAGACGCAGAGAGACGCAGCACGCTGGCACAGTTCAAGGGATTACCCATACACTGTCCTTCCTCGCGTCCGAAACTTTCATTGTTCATTACTAGGCTGTGGATCTTTATGCAAAATAAAAAATGTTCGCATTGATTGCAGGACACCGGAGTCAAATAAAACTTGTATTCTTCTTTTAATTTTTCTGTTAAGCTGAAACTAACATCTTGATGTCCTTAAATATTTTTAACATGTCCACTGCTTCAAATTGTACTTGCCCATTTTTGTCATAAATGCATAAAATCCACAGTCTATTCATTACACAAGTAAATATCATCGGAATTATATTATATTTGGTCTTATTGCCATTAGAAAAATGCTACGAATATATTGGTCAAAGTTCAATACATTCTGTTATTGGATTTGTAGTGGTTCACACCGATATACCCGACCCATATTATGTTACATTTCTCAGCGACCGAGACCTCTCGAGCTTTCTGGCCCCTCACAGGGTATACCCCATGGTAGCGGAGGTAGTTCTGGGGCAATTAAGGCTATAGAGTCGTATCCAGGATTACAAGAGTGCGGGATGCGCCTTCTCATTTCTCAATAATGCGAAAATGTGGTTTTTAGTAGTCAAAAGCGCTAAATAAAAGATCAATCTAGGCCGCGACCGCCCTAAAAAGTTCTATTTTTACGTTTGCGAGGCGTAATTTGCATTATTCGACAGCGTAATTTGTATTATTCGGAAGCATCTAGCTGCGTACCTATGCAGGTAGCTATGTACCTATTTTTATAAATCTACGAGAGCTACATGCTGCCGAATAATGTAAATTACGCCTTGCAAACGTAAAAATAGGACTTCTGAGGGTGTTTGCGGCCTAGATTGATCTTTTATCCAGCACTTTTGACTGTTGAAAAACCCCCATCTTTGCATTATCAAGAAATGAGAAGGCGCATCTCGCACCCTTGCAATCCTAGGAACGAGTCTACCCCTCTAAAGGCCAGACATTAGGGACATTTATCGAGAAAACACTGTATTGTAACTTAATCTGTGGATTCGATAAGTCCGCGACGATAATATAAAATTTGTGTGATGTTAGGTACGCCAAACAAGTAGGAGCTATGCATTTTCATACTTCTGCGAAATTAAATCAAAATATTGAAGACATGTTTTCGGACTTGACAAGACGAATGATACAGCACGCAGACGAAGTAGAACAAAAGTCAACGCTGACAAGGACAAGTAGCGCACGACGCAATGTCGTTGTAGTAGAAGACGAGGCTGAAGAAACAGAGCCAGTTAAGAGTTCCTGTTGCGGTGGCTCTTCGCAAGCATCTTAATTTCAGATGCGATGGTTTCTAATTCTAATCATATTGTATGTATATATAAAACATTTAATTGTTTTGTAGGCTGCTGTAATATTTTTTCAAATTCTTTTTATAGTTTTATGAAATGATCATACAATGATTATATACAATTACGTTAATGAATTGTTTTAATTGCATTGATACAATGCAAAAAGATGTATTACAATACTTTTGTACAGACTGCCTCGGAAAGAGGAGCTTTGTCGAGCTCACTCTGCATGCCATGGACTTGTGCAATTATGGCTCTACGAATATGCTGGCCAGAAGTCGATTTTCTTTCTGGGCCAGACCACGGAAGTATCCATGATCAGTAATTTGAGCCCAATGGAAACTATGTTGCACATTATCTGCTCTTGTCTGGGTGTCACAAAAGCAGATGATAGTTTCTAAGGCAAGTCTTGTCATGTTGACAAAAGTTCAATAGGCGCCCATTTCTCTAGTTCTTTTAAGCGTTTGATCATGGTAGGGTCTGTTACTTTTCTGAAGCTTCGACTCTTCGAAGATTCAAAGGAACGAAGAGAACTTCGAAGTGTACAAAGTCTTGGAAATGCATGAAGTTTCGAAGTCTTTGAATCGTATGAAGTTGTAACTTAATCAATCTTTTAGCTGTGGTGGCATATTTTTTTCGAAATGTAGGAGTGTCTGTAATTGTTTTAAATACAACTTAGCAGCGAAATTACGAAGTTCAAAGCTTTGAAACTCCGTTCCCTTTAGTCCTCTAATAATTTATTACAGAGGTTCGAATTTCGAAGCTTCGAAAATTCGATTCTCATCACTAGACTGTGGATGTTTATTCAATTTTCAATTTTCGTTGGCAAATTTTGAAAAAGTGGAAACAAATACAATCTGATTTTCAATGGTAGTAGCCGTTGTAGATCTGGAATAAATAAAAATTGTACTAAATTATGTAGAATTTTATATTATAATATTTTTTGAAAATTTTCGAAAGCCATAAATGCATAAAGATCCGCAGTCTACTTATCACCTTCGAAGTTTCAGAAATCGAAGATTCGAAATTTCGATTCTCATCACTAGACTGCAGATCTTTATGCAAAATAAAAATGTTCAGCAGCGATTGTAGGCAGGAGGAGCTTATTTCATTCCCTAATAGTTTTTTTTACACCTGAAAACAACATAACACTATTTTTAGATTTTTCTAATTTTACACTGTTTTATATTTCAGCTAGCCAATTTCTTGATAAATGCATAGAGATCCGCAGTCTACTTATCATCTTCGAAGTTTTTGAAATCGAAGCTCCGAAATTCGAAATTGAAAATCTTCGACCTTCGAAGGAAAGTAACAGCCCTAGATCCTCGTAAATCCCTCTCATCGGCTGCATCCTTTCCCAATTCCATCGTAGGCATTCTGCAGTGCGCTCGACATGTTTTTTTTGCTGAGAAGTCAATTATGCAAAAAATATATTGAACCTTCTCAGTTTTAATAATGTACATATTAATATTGGTAATATATATTATTGTACAAAGTCTATAAAAGGAGCGACTGATAAGCTATGTATATCATGAAATTTGTAATATTTTATTTCGTTGAATAGGACGATAAATATAGGTATATAAATTGCGATGCCTAAAAATAATTTAACTGAGCGTACTATAAGAAATACTGACTATTTTCAGAGTTGATTTTCATGTATTTCAATATTTCATTACATTAACAGATCCTCGGTTCACTCGTAAACCAAATACGTTGTTATTCATGTATATCATGTAGCTGGAAAATTTATCATAATTACCAGATGTATGTATTTCTGTCATATAAATGTACGTATATTTAAATACCATTGTGTTTTAATAAAAAGTTAATTAACATATACATATATTTGTGTAATATTGATGTTACTTCTTGGGAATGTTATTTATAGTTTATTTTATAGAATTGTCATTTTTATATTATAGTTCACAATTTCGATTAATCTATAAATTAGTTACAAAGTAAAAGACTGCTGGAAAATATATAGTTACCTTAATTTAATTACATGCACGGCATTCATGAGACTAAAAGACAAATATTCTACACTATCACAGGTACATACGTGGATCTTAAGATTCACAGATCTATCTACTGTAGCAACATAACTATCTTCCGCAACGATTAATTATTTTTTAAACATAATCTTTATCGTTAGTTTCGTGTAAATTTATGGATGGATTGCCCATGGCCGTTTATGAACAAGTAATTAATTTGGAACATTGGAAAAGTGACAAGAAATTATTAATTCTGTAACATATACACTCTTAATAACGTATTAATTATCCTAGTTCTTGTATAAATAATCATGCTTTATTATAGTAATTTTATTCTACCAATAATAAGAAGGAATGTAATTAAATTGTATCAGTTCTATATAGGTCTGGGTTAGCCTTTTTTTATAACAAAAAGAGATGTATTAGGCGATTAGCCTCTATTTTATCCCAGAAACCCATAATGGCAGGACTATTTAAGAAAATGTACAAAGATACATATTAAATCTGGAAATAATTAGTATATATAAGTCTTTTATCATAAAAATGATAATAGACGTATTATGCTAAACAGTACATTACATAATACCCTGACAATTACTTTTAATCTAATCGTTAATGTTCAAATAATAATGAATAACAGTTTCTTTTAGTTTCCATTATTATTTCGAACGAGAAAACAATCATATATATAGATCATTCTCTTTCTATTGGGTTGGAACAAAAGTTCGTAGCGTTTTTATAAATTAAAACTCAAAGATAAAATTAGGATATTTATACATAGATTTGTTCAATAACATATTTTCCATTCTCTTCTATTACTTTTTGCCATTTCTTAGGTGGCTTATCATGTTATTCAATAAACCTGTGAATAAATATCTTAATTTTATCTTTGAATTTTGATTTAGAAATGCTACAAACTTTCGTTCCAACCTAATATTTTCATAGTTGTTACTTTACAAGCTGTAATTGTGTACAAACTTATGGATCAAACATCACATAAGCATGCTAATTACATAAATAATGTATTTCACTGCATTTATGTGGTAATAAATTTGATTGCAATGTATACCCAATTTGTCGGTGCATGTACATTGCAATCCTTCTAAAAACTCATTGTTTCTCGTGTTTCTATAATTAAAAAGACAAATCTGATTTAATTCGATTAAAATTTTACATTTTCATCAATTTTCGTACGTATGTACACAATTTCAATACAAAGGATGCCTGCCATATGCTATCGACACTGACTAATTCGTTATATTTTGCTTTGGCTATATTATTCAACTATAACAAGATATAATTAAACCTTAAATAATTATAATTTCTACAAATCTTGTCATAGATTCACTTTCCTTATAAATTAATAAAATTATGCGATCAAGGCATCCAATAGATAGCCGTACTCCTTCTATTTTTATAATAACGTACTAATTCTAACTTTTATCATAATTGTTTGAGATTTGCATGTATCTTTGGTATACCATTAATTTCCATGTACGTTTAAACGTTTTTCATCTAGTACTCGGATCTCTCCCTACATTATTTCAATAATCAGTATTGTTTTTATCCGGAAATTATCGTACCAATTCATTAAAAAATCTTGTGCAGATTGTATAACTAAGCGCTATTTTGTGGCATTAGTAGGTATGCAAATATTTCTCTGTTTGTATATTCAAATATAAAAATATTTTAATCAACGAAGTACGGATGTTATAATTAAATATGAATATTATACATGATTTTTTATGTTCGTTCTTTAAGTTCCAACAAGTTTGATATGACTTCGAAGAGTTAAAAAATTGATTACATAAGATTATTCCTTTGTTCCATCTTTTATACTCTAGGATGAAGATATCTCAAATACTTGTCGCGAACCTTCCATTTAAAAACCCTATAAAATTTTCCTTCGAAGTTAGTTTGTGTTAGTTTATACAATATCAAACTTGGCAGCAAACTTTGATAGGATTTCTCTTCTATAACATACATAAAGTACTAATTTCGTTTCAAATTAGGCCTCCAAAATTTGCATCTAGAATCTTTTTAAATAATAAATATCGTATCTTGATGAATGAATAGAAAATCTATGAATTGGTTAATAGGACCTATTGCTGAGAGTGACATTCCACGCGACGGTGGTGCTCTGACAAGATTTGGACCAAATACCACAGCAAGATTACTGGATGTCATTTTGTTTAAATCGCATCTATCCATTACCTGTTGGAACAGTATATATGTTTTACCACAAATTATATTATTTATACCAGATAAACGAGCGAATAGAAATATTCAAATAACATTATCTCTTACCCTTGATAAAAACTGTACAATATATTTTAAAACTTGGTAGTTATCCTCTGGGAGTTTCTCAAGTATTAATATTTTCACTTTTCTCGGACGTTCATCTTTCGATAGAGCTGCAATAGAAATATTTTATGAAAGGGAAAGTATTTATATATCTCAAGTATTACTGGGTTGGTTAGAAAGTAATTTCGGTATTTTAAGGGTGAAATAAAAATCCAATTTTTTTTGTTCGATGTTCTTTTCTTCACAATTTCGCGCTCATAAAACTTCTGCTCCTTATCGGCAAAAAACTGATCCAATTATGTTCCATCCAGTTTATGGCTTGAATAAAAAGATTGAGTTTTATTTCATCTCAAAACACAGAAACTACTTTCATGCCAACCCAATAATATTTTCACTTTTCTTGCACGTTCATTTTTCGATAGAGCTGAAATAGAAATATTTTGGCGCTCACCACTAGCGCGGTCGTTTGTCGCGCCGTATCCCGTCGAACGACCGCGCTAATGGTGAGCGCCACTGGCGGAAACTCATGCCGGGGGAAGATATTTTGCTTTCTGGTTCGATAAAAACATTGACGTTGCAAACTTTAAAGGGGGGTTTCTCAAGATAAAAGTTTGTTCTATCGCGTGATATATTTCGATTTTACGCTGGATCTTTATTTTTTAAGGTAAACTGAATAATATCCTCAAAAATTGGTGCAAAAGTGATGTCTCTCCATCTTTAACGATTGTTTAAGCATGATTAAACATTCATAATGTATTAATATTGGATATCACTGTATTCAGGGAAGTCTACAAAATCTTTTGCTGTAAAGAACAATTCAATATCTTTTATAATAACATCACAATATTTGTTTAAAGTTGAAAAATATGTTTCTTTTCAAAATCACGTTTCTCAAAAACTGTGCGTCTAGGGAGAAAATTAAGGGCAGATTCAATCTATTACAAAGATGTACATGAAATACTTATTTAAAAGTAATTAACAATTCATTAACTTGAAAATGATCTCTTGCAAATCAATTAACAATTAATTTACACTTGATTTTTTTTTGCAAAAACTTACTTAAATAATACTTTCTTTGTAAAAGGTTGAAATTGATTTGCAAAAGGGTAAATTTGATTTACATAAAGGTGAAATTGATTTGCATAAGGTTGAATTTGACTTGAAAAGGGGCGAATTTGGAGTGCAAAACCTATAATACATTGATACACCATAAGATTTCTATAAACTACGAACAATGGAAATATAGCGAAAAAGAAAATACATACTCTGAAATTGTGTGATTTCATCGTATAATTCATATGTCATAAGCGGTTCGTCTAATTCGCGTAGAAACGTTTTGAGAAGAACTGCTGCTATATGTGGATCCCCATGGAAATCGACAGGTAACCCTTGGTTACAACGACTCTGGAGTTCTTTAACTACTGCTACATTAGCCGATCGTCTAAAGATTCCTTCTGTTTCTAATGCTGTAAAAGTACAATGTGAACATTATTATTACACATTATAATAACATAAAAATGATTAGTAGACTGCGGATCTTTATGTAAAATAAAAATTGTCTGTATCGATTGCAAGAAATAGAAACTAAATTGAATGTTATTTCTTCCCTTAATAATTTTCATAGACAAGAAATGACATATTAACATATTCAATTTTTTCAACAATTTTGAATTTCATCTTCTCAATTTTGCTATAAATGCATAAAGATCCGCAGTCTAATGATTAGTTAAGTAGTACTACCGTCAGGAGAATCGAGAAATTCAACACACTGCCGCACTATTGGTGGTATGGGATCCCCATCGTTGTTTTCCTTTATGAAAAGGAGACTCGCTCCGAATTGAGTGGTTCCAACTGGAGTTGTTACCGTACTCTGAGGTGGACTTGTGGGCAAATTCTTTTTGTTCTTTAACATTAGCTGTTCATTATGTCTACAATGAATATAAACAACTATTATAAATTTATAAAGAAAACAAGACGAACCAAATTTGTATAAACATGGAAAAACCGCTTACTCTATTACTTGAGAAGGTATAATAAGTTGATCGAGGTTAATATATTGTGCCAGTTCTTCTAAGTAATTAACATACATCATTTTCCGACCAAATTTCGCACTAAAATAATAAGAAAACAATTATTAAAGATAAAATAGAACAAGCTTAACGCAGCAAATGCGGGGAGCTGTTTAATATCCGAAAATAAAACAAGCAATTACCTAATAGCTGGCTTAAATATTTGCCATACGATCCTGATGAAATTGGTTGGATGTACTAGATACAAAGCTTTTAAATTCTTCTTATACTTTCTATCGAATGCTTTATACGCTTGCCATAACCAGGATAATGGCGGTTTATTTTTCGAAGTAAGACCATAGTGGAAATAAACGAGGCTATAGTCTTGTTCCACAAATGTGTCTAAAGTATGCGTAAGATACCTGTTACATAAATACATTGTTACATATTTTTCGTAGAGATGGATAATCTTTAAGAACATTCAATTAAAAAATAATCAAACCTGAGGAGTTTGGCGTGATTAAATGCTTCTTTTCCAACAGGAGGTAACTTACATGCGGATACAACTATTACTTTGCGACCGGCACTGTCGTCTCCGACCACTTCTACAATACCGTATCTCGATATATCAATATAATCTTCTTCGTCCGCAAGATCACCGTCCAATGCAGCAAGATCCTCCGCTACTCATCATAAAAAATTATATTCAGAAAATAATTCAATGTTAATTGTCTTTTTTCCTTGAATTTTGTTAGAAAATAGATACCCAATATAATTTGATAATATAACTCTCGCTTCTGTGCATTGTTATACCATGCAATGAATAAACTGTACAATGGTCTACATAATTCACCTGCTATGCCCCAAATGCCATGACATTTAGTGGCTACTAACAGAAGATAAAAGGTCACACACCGGATTCGATAACTGGAGCATCTACCAAAGCTTCTTCAAAGTTCTCTTCGATCGTTCCATCGCTCACTGGACTCTCCAGATAATCGATCCTGGTACCGGCGCTACTGCTAATCAAATCCAATTTTTCTTCTAACAGTTGTACAGCTATAAAACCATTATTTTCATTATATTCTGCGACGATCGTGGAACATACGTACAAGTAACAACCATTATTCGGAAGCGTACAGTTGCGACAGCTACATGCTGCCGAATAATGCAAATTGTTCTGAGCAAATGTTTCGAATTGGACATCCCAATCCACAAGCATACCCGGAGGCAAATAAGAAATCCCATAATTCAACATTTCACATTCTACATCTATATTAACACTTTATCTACCAGTTGCCTATTAATAGGCTTTACAATAATTATGCTGTACCAAATGGAAGCTTGAAAATCCTCTTTTACACAATAATCCCAAAGGAAATTATTGGATTATGTTATTGAGGGTGAGTTGTGATAGTCTATGATTAAAATTTCTGTTGCTATTAGAGGATTCTTTTAAAAAATCCTCAGTCATAGACCATTGACTTTCAGCAGTTATTGAATAATCACTGGTAGATAATGTGTTAAGAGGATACACTCGTTTCTGGGATTACAAGGGTGCGGGATGTGCCTTCTCATTTCTCGATAATGCAAAGACAGGGTTTTTCAGTAGTCAAAAACACTAGATAAAAGATCAATCTAGGCCGCGATCACTCTCAAAAGTCCTATTTTTACATTTATGAGGTGTAATTTATATTATTCTTCATATAAAGAATGTCCATTGTCTGTATAAATAACTGGAAACATTATAGAAGAATATTTCATAATTTAAACATTTAATGAAATAGTATTTACGTATGAATAGACTGCAAATCTTTATGCAAAATAAATTTATGTACCTGAATTGCAACAAACTGGAATGAAGTGGAAGTTTATTTTCTTTCTTAATATGTTTAATAGATTGAAAATAATGTAAGAGTATTTTTAAATTTTCCTAATGGTTTGACTTTTTTAAATTACACCTACTCATTTTTGTCATAAATGCATAAAATTCACAGTCTATGTACTTTTTTGTATGAAATCATTTCAAATTTTCCCCAGCCCTGCACATAACATTAAAATGACTAATATGTTGAATCGCAAAACAATACGATCGGTTTACTCTTTAACTATTAGGTTGTTGCATATGAAATGCCCGATTTTTAGCAATGACATTAAACAAATGCAATTTTACAAATTTTAAGTTTCTTGATTGTATTACGGTAAAAATAAGATATTATAGTCATTCACGTTATTCATTTACAAGATTATTATCTTGATTTTATAGTTCCTTTTTACCATCAACGACTAGTAAGTTAATTAATCACCACATAATTCTACAGTCAATAAGTTATTTTTCCAGACATATAAAAGGAATACACAACAGTCGTGTTGATGTACGTTGATAAACTTTATTTAAAAGTAAAATTATACATCTATATTAAAATTGAACATAGGATATTATTAACACTAAACGTACAGAGCTATAAAAGTAACAGGCACGTGGTTGCTTTATAAAAATGACAAGAATTAATAAAGACATTTATTAAATCATTTCTTATGAAAGCATTTTTATAATTTCATTAATTGTGAAATAAAAAAATCTAGAACCAGTCATGGTACGTTTAGTGTTAAAGATTAGCTATGTACCTTAAAGTTTTATATAATAAATAGACTGCAGACCTTTATGTATTTATGGCTTCAAACAATTTTCAAAAAATGCTAGAAAATAAAATTCCACAGAATTTAGTACGACTTTTATTTATTTCAGATGTACAAAGACTACTATCACTGAAAATAACATTTTACATATGATTATACTTTCTTAAAATTTGCCTACAAAAATTGAAAATTGCATAAACATCTGCAGTCTAATTATTAATAAACCTATAGTTTATTAATAATAAACCTATAGACTGTAGTAGCATTTCTTGATCGAAACGTTTTCTAAGAGTCTCATTCTAAAATTGGATATTTCGTATGCAACAACCTAATACATATGCAGCTGTATGCTTCCAAATAGTGCAAATTACGCTGACAAATAATGCAAATTATGCCTCGTAAATATAAAAATAGGACTTTTGAGGCCGATCATGGCCTAGATTGATCTTTAATTTAGAAAAAGCCCATCTTTGCATTATCGAGAAATGAGAAGGTGCATCCCGCACTTTTGCAATCCTAGAAAAGAGTCTATCCCCTTAACGATTCTATAGAAATGGTAATGAGTTTAATTTAGAAATCGAAATACCTTACCATTATTCGAAGTAGTCTGTAACTCAGTGTCGTCGAACTCCAAGTTGGGCTCATAATCGTGATAGTCCGACAAACTTGGGTACGGATCCTCGACTTCATTAGTTATTGCTATTAGAAAAAACAAAATGATGCGCATTATTCTCTATACCAAATATGCATCGATGAATCGGAGATGATTACGCCGACCGATGTAGTTCTTTGTCTGACCAATAATGTATTTACTGTATTTCTTTCAACAGTTTGTTAATGTTCCTCTAAAAAATATTACAAAATTTCTCTGAGCATCCATTCTGAAAGTCCTAATCTTATAATGAGAATTTCTGCAAATATGTTAAATACAGAAAGGTTTGAAACAATTTATACATTTTGGTTGACTAAATAAGGGTTAAAGATTAGCAAGCAGTAATTGAAAAAAGAAAAAATGATAAGAAAACCCGTTTTGCATAAGAGGTATCATAACAAATTGATGTGTTGTATACATCTCGCGGTTTCACGTTATATATCATTTTCCCGATCGCATTACACGGCATACGATCTCTAATAAAGATTTGATTAGGTTTCGTCGATGTTTACAAACCATGATGGACTCGTGAACGATTAAAAATAAATTCTCTAGCGATACGTGTGTACGTTGAAAGCAGGCGACAGGATTGTGTCAAGTTATATGGTCGGTCACTGATTTTGCGATACGCACTATCGTCTCGAAACGCGAAATTATTCATCTGTTATCGACGTGCGTGTCCACATAGCAGACCGAGGTCCATCGTGAATATACGTTTTGTCGCTAGAACGAACACAAAAAAGATCTGTGTCGATTTTCCAGATGAATTTTCAACAAAGATCATTTCGTAAAGAACAAGCATTTGATGTGACGTTTATTTGACACCTTGGTCAGCGTCAACAATCATCCCGACAGATCACACAGAACACTCACCTGTCAAAGTTCGCGTTGGGCTGAGCGTTGGTTGATAGTCTGCTTCCATTTTCTGGCAACCACACGAATAAACAATGCCCGAATTAATTTACGGGGCGTTTCGTCTGCCCTGCCTTTACAAACGGACAACGTTTCTCTTCTCGAACGACATTATCTCGACGCGGTATGGCAAGCCGACGTATTCACGTCACGCTTTCATCTGTTGTGTCGCTAATTGTAATTCGTAGTCGCTCGTCACTCCCTTTCCCCACCGTGCGATTAACGAATATCTTCATACTCTATCTCCTATTGGTCGATCCTGCGCTTTTGCGATTCTATCAACAGCGCGCTAAAAATATTCAAATGTCACGTGACTAATTCAAATTTAAATTCCGACCGAATACGTACATATATAGATGTTTTAAACAACAATAAACTGCACGTGAAATTCATGTAGAGATTATATACCATTTACAGATTATCTTGGAAACTTTTGAATCTTTCGTGAACATGAATATACATATATACATGTTGCATTTTCCAAGGTATTTTGGAACTTATTGAAATAATATACGTATATTTATTAATTTTTCTTCTTGGATCATTAGGCTGCAATATATCCTGTTAAAATAGGAAATTACTGTTAGTTTTATTGAATGAATTTTTTATAAAATTTCCATGATTGCTAAGAAGCCCAGTATCAACCGTAGAAATACACAGTGTAATTAAGCCTAATGTAATTGTACTTTAATAAACGTTACACAGTTTTTAATATTTCGTATTTATTCTTTTTTAAGAGACTAGCTTTATTTGTAAAAAATTACACAGTTTCATCAGGATTCACAAAAACTTAAAATGAACACATGAGCTCCCAGTTTACATTTCTTTTCGATTACATATGTTGCACAATTCCAGTTTCTAGGCACACGTGATTCCTAAAATGATAATACAGTTTCCCAAATATCGTTAAATATTGTATTTTAATGTTTGGAGGAATTGGTTAATTAATTTACAATTATTAGGCACGATGTTTGATAAAATATTTGATAGTAGAAATGATCATTAAATGAAGTAGAATTAAGTCATAATATATTATATGTATATCGTACACTATAGATATCCAAAATAAGACTAGTATCAAACTAGAAAGTGTGGATACATTAAAAATAAAATTGGTTATTAACTTTATTAGTTTTAAACTTATCGTATTCCTCAATTTAACTGGCGTATCCTTGATCGTGGGAGTTCTAAACGGTACCAAGACATTCAGTATGTATTAGTCTTTAATTGAAATTGTTATTACCAGTCAACAATTCATGTTTGAAGATAATGCGTTTTAAGTTTCTTCTGTCCTAAATATTTCGTATTGCATATATTTTATCAACATATCTATAACAGCATTATTATTACATGAAAATAGTTTTACACACTACTACATATTCTACTTGCACTTGAAAGTTTTGTTTAGCAACGCTTACGGGGAAATTTTTCTATCAATTGTATTTATTTGCTTAGTAAATATTTATTATATCATTCTACGTCATTTAATTGCTCTAATGTCTAACTCCTGAGACTAAAAAATTGGCAGCTTGCTTTCGATGTATGTAATAACTAACGACGTGAACTAATATGCATTTTTGTGTATGTGTAAATATGTATAAATTAAAGTACGTACAATTATACATATGTATTTAAATAAATATTTATACATTGAATAGAGCAAGGAAATCAGAGGCTCACTTCAAACTCTTATTCTGATTATAAATATAAGTTCATTTTTTCCAATTGTGATTACATTTCATACAAAATTTTACACGTTTGCGGCTTATTATTATTTCATAATTCTTCGTACATTTTGTTTACCAGTCTCTTTGTAAACATAAAAATAGATTTCTACATCTTATTCTTGAATTATATAGAATATACATATGATGCACGTGTGTATATGTAAACAATATTTACTATTATCACTTCTTTTGTAGTTACTCTGTTAAATTGCAAAATACAACATTTTTCATGTATACGATAATCGAGTTTATATGCATGTGTATGTATAACGATTACATTTTGATTAATGTACACTGTACACGAAAGGCAAAATGATCTTTCTCATGATAAATTATTTCACGACTATGGTCAATAATATTTCACACTGACAAAATATACAAAACTTTACAAAACGATGAGACATTGTGTATGTTTGCATATTATGTATATATGAAACAAGGAAATGTGCATTTTGTATGGTCTATGTATTGTGTGTCCAGAGCGAGTATATGAAATGAATTTGTGGAACACGCAACAGAGAAGGAAGACAAAAAAATGTAAAGACGATGTTTTCATCTGCGAACAGGCACAGAAGTAAAACTCTGTCCTTTTGGTTATAATTGGACTGCGGATTTTATGCATTTATAATAAAAATGAGTATGTCTAATTTATGACAGTAAAAATATTTGAAGAATTTAAACATATTATTATATTGTTTTCAGCTTTTTAAACATATTTAAGAAGAAATTAAATATCTATTGCACCCTAGCTTGTTGCAATTCAGGTAGAAAGATTTTATTTTGTATAAAGATTCGCAGTCTACTTATAATATATTGTATTCGCCTAAACAAAAAAGAAGTTATGGGTCGTAGAAAAGCGTTAGATGAAAGTGAAGTCGACCAAATAGTACTTTTGCGGTCAGAAACTTATAGCATTAGTAAAATTTCGAAACTGTTGAATAAAAGTCGTTGTGCTGTATATAATGTGCTGGAAAACCCAAAAATATATGGAAAAACTAAAGTTAGTACCTCGTGCCACATCTCAACGCGAAAGGCGGGCAGTATTACGAGTCGCTTCGAATTTCAAAGAGACAGCGAGGCGAAATGTCGAAGAAGCAGAAGTACAGACAAATTTGAAGAACGTATGTCGCATTTTACAAAATAGTAAGCATATTCAATCGAAGAAAGTAAAACAACAGCCTTCAGTAACGGAATGGAATGGTCCATACTATAACGCTGACATCGGCCCATACCATAACAATGCCATCATCCATTTGACTGCGACTTAACACATTATCTACCAATGATTATTCCATAACTGCTGAAAGTCAATGGTCCATGGCTGAAGATTTTTTAAAAGAATCCTTTAATGGCAACAGTAACTTTAATCATAAACCAACAACTCACCCTCAATAACATAATTCAATAATTTCCTTCGGGATTGTTGTGTAAAAGAAGATTTTCAAGCTTCCATTTGGTACAGCATAATTATTGTAAAACCTATTAATAGGCTACTGGTAGATAAAGTGTTCATGCAGATGTAGAATGTGAATTGTTGAATTATGGGACTTCCTATTTGCCTCCAGGTATGGTTGTGGATTAGGACGTTCAATTTGAAACATTTGCGCAGAACAATTTGCATTATTCGGCAGCATATAGCTGTCGCAGCTTTATGAAAATAGCTACATGCGCAGCTGTATGCTTTAGAATAATGTAAATTACGCCTCGTAACGTAAAAATAAAACTTTTGAGGGCGATCGCAGTCTAGATTGATCTTTTATCTAGCGCTTTTGACTGCTGAAAAATCCCATATTTGCGTTAACGAGAAATGAGTCTACCTTCTTAACAGTAATTCCTCTTTTCGTAGATCATGGAAACAAGTTATAAAGCTAATTACGTTGTTTCGTTAAAGAAGGCTGTTGTTTTCATTTCTTTCATTGAATATGCTTACTCTTTTGTGAAATGCAACGTACCAACAGAAATTGTAAAAGTTGAGAATAAACACAGTGTCTTCTCCTTTTGACCAACTCAAGGTTACATTTCAACCGTGTTTACATTTCTTTCTCTCTCTTCTCTGTTGTGTGTTCCACAAACTCACGCCTTGGTATGCTCACTCTAGAGATGGCACGCAACACATAGAACAAATAAAATGCACATTTCCTTGTTTCAAATACACGCAATACACAAACATGCACAGTGTCTTATCCTTTTGTCCAGAACTGTATATGTATCGACAAGGTATTTTTTTAAATCCGTATGTCACATCGTGTTTCTGTACAGATTGCACGATGCGCGTGCAATTATTTGCATTGTGGTCGTATAAATATTTGTAATTGTATTACTCGTGATTCGATTTAAGCAATACGGAACGAAGTTTGTTTATTAAACAATTCCACTTGTTTGGACAATTTGAAGACTGCACGGTTAATATAATACAAACTGTGTAGACTGTCAATGAATAATGGACTTTCAAAAGAATACACAGTGCGTATGATTTTAAATAAAAGTCTGCTCTACATGATTTATAATGTGAATAATTGAAAAATAAAACGTTTGGTCCGTGCTTATACAAGTGGTAATATGCACGATTCGTTTATATGCGCAAACGAGACTTATTAATAATTCAATGTATACTTCAGTATGCATAAAAATTATTTGCAACTTAAGGTGCGATTGGTATAAGTTACTATCTGTTTCTTATTTACAGTATCATTAATTCAGTTAATTGTTAAAATTCATCAATGAAAATATATAGAATGGGGTATATGTACAACATTAATGTGTTTCCTATTAAACCGAATACTTAGGACCACACTTTTTTATTGGTGTTAATCTGAGGCCTTTAGCCAACATTTGAGCTTCAAGGTCGCGATCTTCATCTTGATACCTAAAAGAAAAGTATGTTTCTATTAACTGCTAAATCTTAAAACAAGATGCATTGGTAACACCTTTTATTTCGTGCAGATGATAAATCTCTGTTATTTATAATGAACAAGCAAAAAAAACATTTAAATCATTTGTTATGCGACAAAATTTCATGTGTCTCATTATCACAGTTAAATTAAGTGGGTCTACAGAAAAGTATACAATAGATTTTCATTCTTTCAAACATTCAAGTTTAAAAATCTATCAAAACTATTAGCGACTGTGTATTTTCAAAATACGTTTCCACAAAAATGTGATGTGTTTTTTCAGGAATAATTACCATAAACACATATAATAATATATTTTATTCCTCTTAGAATATCCTTCGAAGGATAATTGAAAATTTAACAACAGTTACATCGCTACAATCTAATGATGCTACAAATATTTTTCAACTGTGTATACAACTAAAAAATAATTTTTGATACAATTGAAATATTATTTATTCTTACATTGGCGTTACAATACAGCCATGTATGTATATATACACTTCACTTTAAAATAAATAAAATCGTGTATAAAGGACTTTCAAGCGCAGTTGAATCATGATCAAAGTTTTAACTACATAGAAAGAATTTATAAAAAATTCATGCTTTGTATACTTCACGTATCTCGTAATTCATGCTTTGTATAATTATACTTTATATATACCATGCATTGTAAACTTAACAGTAAGTAGATAACAGAAAGGAATTGTATAAAAAAAAAAAGGTATTTTGTTCATTAGTTTCAATAGGAAACACATTTACAACATATATTAAAAAGTAAATTGAAATTGTATTGCACTGAGAGAATAAATTTAAAATCGATTAAAGAATACGATATTAATTGGAAATATTCTTTTGCATTTATGAAATATGCAAATGAAATTTGTGTTAATCGATTCATTTTAACAAAGCATCATAACCTGAAAAATGTTAGAGGCTCTTTGTAAAGATCAACACACAATTCTATCAAGTTAGCAAAGAACATGTATGCGAATAAGATGACTAGTAATGTGAGCACAGAAGATGTATCTTTTGAGTTGTGAGAAAAGAATGAATTAGGTACGTGCGAGGAACAGGCAACTGTATGTGTAGGAAAGGGAATTAGTGTTTGGCATGTAGGTTTACACCACCTTCGTCGCTCTTCCTCTAAAAGGGCGATCAGCGAATCCCTCTTTGCGACTATTTCCAACATTTCTGTCAAAATTTCCCCTTCCTTTTTTACATCGTCGCTGGTTTTCTTGTCATCTGTGTAATTGTAAAACATTTTAATCTATGTAATGTTGTTTAAGATTTACAGCTATAAACTCACAACTATTCCTAGTAGCATTTATGGTTTTGTTGAGTCTTCGTTGGGGTATTGGTTGGATAACCGCTAGAAATGTTGCCTTTTTATGCAGTTGGGCCAACGATCATACCCAATGTAGGACCAACGTTACCATAAGACGAACAGCCAACAGGGCCCACTAACATACTATTCTGATTTTCTTCTTTATAGTTATTTTTATGGTATATCATAAATAATATACATATTAACAATGTATTTCCATGGTAAAAATTAGGAAAAAAGGAAAAAACTTAGTAAGTAGTAAGCTGGTGCCCTACCGCTGAACCTACAGAGATGTCTTGTACGTAGATACTATGATCTGGGCTACTAGATACATCAACAAATTGAAATCAAAGTATCTAAAAAAGGAAGGCCCTTTTTGAAGAAACCCAAAAGGGTTTTCTTATACTACATAAACACTACTCCTATCCCTTGGAAAATGGAAAAATTAAATAAATGAAAAGATTTCAAGGCTGCTCGCAATAAAACTTTAGTGGATCAACTATCGCGCAAAAATTACAAATTGTGAGAATATTCAGAAATACGAAAAAAATCAATTTAAAATATAACATTTTTGGTTGCAGCAACATTTCTGGCGTCTGTTAGACGATATATTTAAATGTTAGCAGATTATCGTTGGGCCAATGTAGGATTATCGTCGTAAATTTCACGTTAGTTAACCGACTATAATAATTGTAGGCCCAATGTTGGATATTCGTTGGCAAATTGACATAATTTTCCGTCGCATGCCCTATTTTGAGGATTTGTAGGCAACACCACTAACCATATCCCATCTAGCTTCCAACCGTTGGCCACCGTTGGCCAACCATAAATGTTACTAGGCATACAAATAAAATAAGAAGAAAAGAAGATATTAACCATCGTCAGCTAAGCGTTCCCGTAGTTCTTGTTGTAGTCTGTCATGGCGATCTTCAAGCTGTACCTCCTGAGCCCGTACTAAAAGTTCTTTCTCATATCTACGCAGTTCGGTACGTTCCTTCATCAGGTCGAACCATTCTGTGAGCAAATCCGCTTCTTCGCGATCGGAACATTCTATGTAAAGCGTACATTTTATTTAAGCGTCTGTTTTAAAATATTAATTGATACCTAATAATTAGTCTTTAGTAGAATACATAGTGACTCGAATTAATACATCAACTCGATTAATACATGTACATAAATCGAATACATTCCATAATGAAAGTAATATAATGAAAACAATCAACTATCTCAGCAACGGTAAGTTTTAGGACAAATACAGTTTAGTACTTTTGTACTCAGAATACGCCAATCTATCGAAATCGAGTATTATGTACTTTCTTAAACTCTACAACTTCTGTACATAACATTTTCTCGTAGTGTTTGAAATAACCAAGATATTCAAATGAACAGAGTTCGTGGAATACACTGTATTAATGTCTACGTTAACAAATATCATTTCTATAAAAATGGGAATCTGTATAAAGATCCCCAGTCTACTAATAATGCTTGATTTTACCTCCTTCTCCGCGCAAAGCTTTCTCGACGCTGACCCCTCTGCTTTCTAGCTCCCTCTGTTTTACTTCTGTTTCTTCCAGTTTTCTTTGAATTTCTTGAGCCATTCGTAACCTATTAAGTATTTAGAATGATTATTTATGTCATATCACTGTTTAATCTTTACCAAGTGTGTACCTTTTTAATTGTGCTTGTCTAGCTAATCGTTTTGTAGTTTTTGATTTTCGAGAAACACTATTACACGATCCTTCGGTTACCGTGGCCTTCAACATGCATGATGCAGATACTGCTGTCGTTTTTGTATCATCTTCTGATAAACTGTCGTCTGTTAAACATAATTTAGTATATATTCTAAATGTTCTTTCTACTGCCTGCAAATTGGAATGGTCGTATTTAGAACTATTTACCTGATACATTTGTAGTAGGAATAGTATAGTTAAGCGGAGGTGGTGGAATTGGTGGTGGATTTTCATTGAGGAAGTTCCTTGCAAGCATTCCTTCGCATACACTTTTTGGTCTTGTATTAGTCTTTGGCGGTGTAACTTTATCAAGCTGAAAAAAAAAAACAATTTACTGTAGTGGTACTTCTCAAAATACCTTCGGCGTACGTGTAAAACGAAACACATTGTTGAAATTATATATTGCTTTAACAATAAAATTATTCGATTAACATTGGAAATTGTAAAGAAACACACTAAAAAAAACTGTGAAAATTTGTAAAGAAACTGGAAGCTCAAATTCGTATAGTTAATGCAGTTATAGAACACATACATACACATACACATAACATAATTTTTTAGAGACAATTATCAGATATTTGGCCCCAGAAAAGAAAGAAACAAATTTAATCTGTTATAAATACCTAGAAGTTTCTTATTAAACAATGTTCTCTTATGATTGAAATTCAAAACTAATGTTAAATACATTTTTATAAAGCACACATCAAAGAAACAAATAAATAAAACAATATTATACATATACTATAATATACAATTGACAGCATGCTTTCTTTACAGGGAAGAGTGTTACTACGACAAATTTAATAATTGTATATTGGAAACGGAACTGAACAGAGCCTGTACGCCAAACAGTATGTTACCCCTTGAAAAAGCAGACGATAAAGTGCAGCAAAAGAAAAATAAAATCATAGTACCTGCACGATATACAATAACGAATACAAATAGTGGCATAAGAAAGCTAATACTGGGAAAATTAGTATCAATGACTTATGAGTTGCTTACATCAGACCCTTCCGAATACGATTTACATAACTGAAACATTTTAGAACCTAATTAGTCGAAGAAAATCAGAGACACGTACTTTTCGAATAGCAGAAGAGATTTCAAAAGTACAAAGCGAAAAGAAGAGTGCGCAGGTACATACTTTGCCTTTTGATTTAGTGGACAAGCGGAACATAGACAACTTGTCTTTCTGATTGGTCGGCGACTGAGAAGAGTCCTTCTTGAAGAAGAAATCTGACACTGCCTGAATGATACTCTTTCTTCGTTCTGGGTCCTTTGCCTTTTGCTTTTTATCTCGTTTCACGACTGCTATGGAATTCTCAGGTTTCGGGGATTCACTGGCACGTAACAACTCGTCCATCGATTTCGCATTGCTAGCACACAGACTGTCAAAGTTTATTGCTTCCGCCACAGACTTCACGTTGTCCGTGCTTTTACTTGTCTGCAATTTCAAACCACCCTTTCGTGCTCCAGCGCTGTAAAGTCTGGCTCGAGGTTCAACTTCCTCTTTACTTTTCTTCTCTTCCATAGAAAGCTGTCTTCGCGCCACTTTCATTCTTAATTCTTTGATCTTGTCTTCCGGGCTAAGACCTAGATCTTCGTCGCTCATCAATCTAGCTCTTTCCCTAGCGTCTTGCCTTGCTTTCTCAGCAGTTCTTTTTGCTTCCTCATGCTTCAATCTGGGTGGAGCTATTGGCGTTTTGAATGCATTCTCTGCTTCCTGATGTGCTTTCGGTGTATCGACCACCGATTCAACATTGTTTGTATTTTTTTCACTATTCGTATCTCTTTCGCTGTCCAATTTCCACAGAAACTGACGAGGCTCTCGAGGTGTTGCTGTCTCCGACGATGGTTTGTCTTCAATGAAAGTGGTTCGCAGTGGACTGTTCGTTGGTGTTCCTATCGAGGTAGGTACAAATTTACTAACCGGTGAGCCGCTGGGCAGAGGCGGTTTTATGGGTGAAAGAGCAGGCGTAGAGTTGAACGAGCAAGTTCTGGCAGCCCTTCTTGCTTTCTTTTCTGCGGATTTCTGTTTGTGCGCTTCTAATTTGTCCATCAGTATATCCTGTATCACGTTCTTCTGCTTGAATCTTTCTCTGGTAATTTCTTCTAATTTTCTAGAGGTAACCGGGGAATTAAAACTGTTGTTCACTACAGCTTCTTGACTCTTGATCTCTTCCGCTATCATTTCAGCTGTACGAGATTGTATAGAACACTTTGAATTCTTCCTTTTCGATTTTCTCACGTCTATAGAGTCTTTCGCGTTGCTAAACTCGGCAATTCTAGATTGTAGACGCTTCACGTATTCCAAATAATCCGGGTTGCTGGAATCTGCTACAGTTTTTGCTTGTTCTTCCTGATTTGACGGCCCCTGCATCAGTGTGTTTTGCGTTTGAGAATTTAAAGTTGGAACTATCGACACTTGCGGATTCACTGGACTAGCAAGGATCGTAATCACTTCGCTCGTGGTAGTATCTTCGGCTGGTTCGACAATCAGCAAACTGTCTTCTTCCATCGAAGGATACATTTCTTTGTTCGTCGCTTCTGTAATGAGTCGATCTTTTTGGCTAGTTAATTTTGAGTCTACGTTCGTCTTAACTTCATCTTCCGGCTTATTTATCGTACTGTTCAGTTTGTTCATGACATCGTCCATGGTCACGGGGTTTATCTCTATGACATTTCTATCGTTGTAGGCTTCCTCTTCCGAACACGAGTCATTCTCCATTTCTAATTTTGCTATGGGAGCATCCGCGGTTAGTTTATCTCGAGAGCTTACGTGGACCGGTGAGCTTTTAATATTGACAAACTCAACGTATCCCCTGTTTTTCAGCATAACCATATTGGAAGCATCTTGTAGACTATCATCCAGCAACGAATCATTATCCGTATCCATGAAGTCTATATTTTCACCGTTCGCCAACAGCTGAGAAGTATTGTTGACAGGTATACTTTGTTTCTTATCGATTTTAAAGGAATCCAAGTCCATGTCTGTCAAGTCTTCTTCCTTAGCTATCGTGATCGAAGGATAATTTACTTTCACGGAGTTTGATAATGTTTTTCTAGTCGTTATGAATTCTGGGTTGATGTTGAATTCTGCGTCTCGTAGATCATCCGAAGCTAAAACCTCTCCATCTCGAGCCCATTCCGAGAACTCGGTTTCAGTGAGCGCTGCCGTAGTGACATCGTTTTCTTCGGAATCATCGCATTTATTGGATATAGTAGATGCCACTGATATAGGACTACTGCAATTGCTGAAGCCTTTCTTGCCATCATCTTGCAACTCCAACTGTTCGATCTCATTTTTCACTATTTCCAGTTCAACAGACGTCTTGTTCGCATCGCGGGCTATAAGATTTACTTTTTGGTTCAATGCCTGTTCTCTTAAGAGCGAGCATTCTATAGAGTCTGGTTCGAATGACTGACCGTCATCGAAGTCCTTACATTTGTCGGCTTCTTCGTCCAACAGCAGATCTCCGTCTGTACTGTGAATTTGCAATCGTGGTGGAGACAGATTGCTGGCAATCACTTGGCGACTCTTCGCCTCTTCTTCTGCTTCGTCGCTCGAAGACAAAGAATCACTGTCTATCTCCGAATTGCCGGTGCTAGCTGCATCTTTCGTTTCTTCCTTGTTCTTACTCCAGTTCACTTGAGGCACGATGATCGACGTTTCGTGCAGTGGACTACGTGGCCTGAAACCATTATTCTCTTCTATACTCCCTGTAAAATTAGTCTCGATAATCTGCGAGTTCTTCACGTTCTCTAGTATTTCGGTACTTTTAACTTGACTAGGTACAACTTGTTCTCTCTGGAGTTCCTTCTCCGCTGCGCTCTTCGACTCGCTGCAGACAATATTTGGGGCAGTTTTTGACTTCAGGATGCTAGACTCTTTCACCAAGTCTGGCAACTGAGTTTTCGAGATTTCTGGCAAGATTGTTGCCTTGTAGATAAGGCTGTCGTTGTTTAGTAAATTCTGGGTGGAACGGTTGATCGTATACGGTTTTATAGGGGTAGAGGAAAACATAGCTGTGGGCGATATCGGAGACAGTTGAGTATTGTTAGACCGTAGTTTGCTAGTTCCCTGTAAAAATGCTTGCATCGTTGGACTAGGTTCCGGCGCTGGGTTCAGGAGCTTCTGATGTTGAGAAATGGCATCTGTCAGGTTCCGTAATTGAGTATCTACGTTCGATGCTGATCCAGATTTCATAACAGATCCACCAAAAGCCGACCCACCAAGCAAATACTTCTTCTTCAGCTCCAAAGATAACTTGGAGGCGATACACTCCGTCGAATGAGTTCGGTTCAACAAGTAATCCCCTTTTCTTGGATTTATTAGTGGAACTCGGTGTGCGTTATTGGATCCCAATAAGTTCGAGTTACTTTCCTTCTTCTCAGGATGAGAAGAATTTACGGGATGATCCGACGGTTTTAGCTGCGATTTCAGATTCCCCTCTGCGGCCTGTTTCAAGTTCCCATTGATCGACGATATCACTTTGCTTTTCACTTGAACTCTCTTCGGCTCTAAATAATTTCCTCTAGTCTTCCTGACGTAAGAGTCGTTGATCGTGATCTCTGGAATCTCGTGCTGAGTTGGAGTCGCTCCGTCGTGCTCGAATTCAGAGTCCGTTGATATTTCTGTGGCTGAGTTCTCCTCGCTCTCTTCGGATGTGCCATCGTTCGAGGCAACCTGTAGAAAAATGTATCGTTTTCAGTACATGAAAATACTGTTACAGCTGTAAACATTTTGGGGTGTTACAACAAAACAGAAATGTATTTTTAGTAGATTAGTGAAAGACCAAGTAAACTGCTGAAGAATAGAATGCATTCTATCAGGGTTGCGTTCTGCGCATAAAATCTCTAACATTTAACACGTTTTAGAACTTGACAAAACAGAGACAATGTCGGATTAATAAATAAGTTGTGAGTTTTTTAATATGAACGTGTATTAAAAAAAAAGTATATGATGCTCCTAAATTTGTAATCACTCACGCTTCTTACTGCGATATGGATCGTGATGATAACTTTGTATTTCTTTCAAGATAACAGAGTGAGATTGTTTAATAAAGTATTGGCTGGTGGTAATTTCAGAATGAATACAAATTCGGTCAGTTACGTTACCAGTTTTAGCATGAACACTAAACAAAGCACAAACGATTAATCGGTTTGAGTCACTGTTAATTCAAAATTAGTTTAATAAATTGTCACTCGATTTATATATAAAAATGCTTTACCTTTTCTTCAATGGCCCTGGGTACTTTTTTTTGTTTTTTTTTATATAAGAAAATACATGTATCACCATCAGCCAACTATAAGTAATATCTAAGTTTACTTTATTAACGTATCTCACAGCATATTTCTTTCAATGTAAATCATAAAACTGAAAAATACACTTTCGTAAAGATATAACAATCGCGCTTATAGGTTTCTTCATCGTGCTCGATGCAATCGTATACAGTATATAAATTAAAATATATATATATGTATATATATGTATATATATATATATATATATATATATATATATATGTATGTATATGTATATGTATGTATATGTTACGACACTACGCATTTATCTTTTCTCGATCTATCATTCTTAGGAGGTACAGATTTTGTAGATTCACGCTGATCAGTTTTCATTGATGGTGGAGAGATTGTGGAATAAGAATGTCTCTGTTCCATAGAACTATTTCCTAACGTATCTGAATTGTAACTTGTGCCATTGCAATTGTCAATATGCCCTAGCGTAGGACTCATGCTATTCGTTTCTACTTTGTGTTTATCGGTAGAAGTACTTGGTACAGCCAATCTTTCGTCCGATGTACTGCAAGACGGATGCACATTCTCCAAAGCAGGCGCAACATTAACCTTTTTCTTCGCAGATCTTTTCCTTACAGGAACTTCGGGTGCAGATAACGCACTCGACGAACTCAAATTTACTAGGGAACTGAATTCGTGCGGTGGATGTTTTCTTTCTGGCTTTATCGGAACTTCGTCCAACGAGCTCAATGAAATTGCATTATTGCCTACATTTATTCTATCCACCTTCTTCAAAGCTTCCACATTTTGCTGTACAACTTTCACTTTCGAAATTGAATCGTACCTCGGTGAAAGATTTGCTAGTTCGCAAGAAGATTGATAATTTTTATGTAACTCTTCATTTTCATCGGTAACATCGTCTTTCTTTATGTTCAAGTTACCGTCGCTTGCACATAAATTATACTTGTTGTTAGCATCCGTTATCTTCGCTCTGTTGAGCTGTGGGCTTAACGTTGTTTGCGTTTTGTTGATTTCAATATTTTCACTAGATTTAGTTGTAGTATCTGGTTCACTTATGTCCAGTAGACTGTTTAAAATATGACTCTTACGTCGTGGTAATTTCGGTTGTGCGACATTGGCGTCCATTTTATTATGAGGTCCGAAGGACATATTAGGTTTATCTGGAAGCGATTTACTTTCTAAGACGTTACTGTTAACTCGAAGCGATTTACTTTCTAAGATGTTAGTATCATGCTGTCGAATTGACACTTCTTTTTCCGAGTCGGCAGCAATCTGTTCCGAAGTCAAGTTTGGCTTCTCTGTACGTAATTGTTTGTCCAGAATATTATTTGCCACTTCCAGAGACTGCGTTTGAGATATATTTCTATCAACTTTATCTTCTGTAGTTCTCGTATTATCCTCAAGTTTCGTATTATCCTGGGAATCTATGCTTTCTAAATACAACATCGTGGTGGGAACATCAAACTCTAACGCAAATTTCATATCTCCAGCGCTGATCGAAGGTATTTCTTCATTCTGCAATTCTATTTGGTTAAACTGATTAGAGATAGAGTCGATATCATTGTCGTCAATGCTCATGCTTATATCACATTCGTCTTCAGATTGTTTATGCTCGTTCGAGTTCCCAGATTTCTCATCGCTGTCGCTTTTCAGTCTATCGGAAGCTTCAAGCGTGGACTTCTGAAAATATTTCATTATGTCCTTTGCTTCAACTTTATTGGACAATTTAGGTGTAATGTCTAACTCGACAACTTCAACATCGATTGCTTCCTCGTTTGTATTTTCTACAGTTGACCTTTTCGTGTTATTTTTCTTCGCCTTCTTCTCACTCTTGTCGAAATATTTATCCATCTTTTGTTGAGCATTCTCTCTAGATAATGGTCGAAGTTCAGCAATAGGAATCTTGTTCTTCGCTTTTCTTTGTCGCAAGTCTCGCTTCAGCTTATCGAATGAACTATTTCCATCGGACTGAACCGGTTGGGGACGAGTTTCTTTGGGAACTCTTAATTTCGCGGCTTCGACGGACGTTTTTCCCGACGGTTTCTCATTCGTTGGAGACGGAGAAGTAATCGTTACAATTGGGATTTGCTCGGGGCCCATAATGGATAGCTTCAGTTCGCTACATTTTTTCTTGAACGTATCGCTTTCCAATTCTTTTACATGATCCGATTCGAGTTCTTCTGTAGTTTTGGCAAGAGCATCGGATACGCATAATTCGTCGTACAACGTTTCGGTCGAGTTGTAAATTTCAGACGAGGACGACTGCGACGATTCTCTACTGCATTTTGAGAAGGAAGTTACCAGATCTGGGAGTTTCTCCGTGAAAGAGGCACCCTCTTCGGTACCAGGTTGCATTGCACTATCATAATTAGCCTGACTAAATGGAATAGCATCTGGAAGCATAATTCCTGCAAACGCTGTTTGCAGTTCAGTTTCTAATGTATTACTGGCAGCAGGAGATGTAACATCTAAACCAGGGGTTACTGTATTATTTGAATCGTTATCGAGAGAAGTTATTTTTTTATGCGATTCGTTATCGATAAATTGTGGTTCACCTAAAGGTTCGCTGTCAAAAATGATTGTATTATTTAAGTGACTGCTATCGTTATCATTATCGTTTATAATCGTTTGAGTTGAATTTAGATTGGAAGAAGCATTCTCTTCCACAAAACTTTCGTGTTCCAAGTGACCCTCTTCCGTATTATTCGAGATATTACTCTGATTAACAAATTCATCGAGAGCGGTACTTGATTGAATGGTGTTATCTATCACTGTATTTGTATCTGTAGTTATATCAACTGGAAAATCAATAACTGGAATTACGCTTCCACATGCTTCACTCTCGGATACGTTTTCTATCTGTTGACCTGTATCTGCGGTGGGTACATCAGTTTTTAACGCTTCTGCATTCAATAAGTTTTGAACATTTTCTGTGCGAATAACATTCCGATCAATTACAGTTTCACTATCGATTGCACGCGTCTCCTGGGACGATATAGAGTCAGGAATTTGCACGGAAACGGATTCAGGAAGTACAAGTGACTCTTGAGCTATACTATCTACAGAATCTTGAGAAATTTTCACCTCCGTTTCCGAACCAGAATCCGTGTCGGAACTGCGAGTAGGATGCTTCAACCACACTTCTAGCCTTCTGAGTTCACGAGCGCGCATGTCCTCTTCGTCTTCTGTGGCCGTAGTACTCTCCTCATCTATACCGGAAAGCAGGATTAGAAAGAGTTTTACAATACTTTTCACTTTAATTTAAAAGATCTCATTTTGATGGACGGGATCTCAAAATTAAAAAAAAATCTGACCAAATTTCTTGAAAATCTACTGCAACGGTTTAGTTGAATTATTATTACTAGATTGCGGATTTTTATGCATTTATGAAGAAATTGGCTGGGTGAAATAGTAGACGATTAGAAACATTGAAGAATATAGTAATACTAATATAATTCCCGTTGAAAAATCAACGGCTGTAGGATTTCCGGGATGAAAACATATTCGTGCACCCCTTTGGGCTAACAGCTACCTGTATACCAAATTTCAACTTTCTATACCTTCTGTGTTTCGAGATTTTTTTACCGTTACAGAGGACAAAAACTGGCAATTATATATACAAGACAATTGTCTTTAATGCAATAAGGGCATTAAGGGATGAAATCAATTTTTATTTTACTCCTGCTTCCCACAGTCAATGCAGAACATTTTTATTTTGCATTGTAGCATGTATAGAATATTCGAAGAGGAAAAAAGAAAGCAAAACGCGGAGCTACAAGCTTCTCGAAGCTTTTCGAAAGCAGGTTGTTGGCGGCCACGCAGGACAGCGACGCGAGAGGAGCGCGCGAAAAGCTGAATCGCGCTTAACAACCAGGTTGTTGATTTTCGCGTCCGCGGATAGCAACGAATGCATATAAATTACTGGCCCGCAGAGGGCACGGCCCTTTTGCTATTCCCTCAGTAAGTTATTTGAAAATTTTCTTGCTCCAAAGTTTAAAATAGCTAAAGCTAAACTAAATTCGATGAAAATGATTACAAACAAGTTTAAAGTGTAGAGAGCAGCACTGCTCGAGGAAACTTAATCACAACTGCAGTTATAACCACAGGTTCCAACCTGCCAAAAAAACAAAAAAGAATAACTCCTGGACGCCTGTTTAGAGTACCACGGAACCTAACTATAACTAGCTACTCTATAGAGTACGCGTGTGAAGTTGAAAAAATGTTTGAGTATTGTGATTAGAAAGTTTGAACATCAAATTTATATCCTTGATCCGTCACACCTTTTGTATCCGAAACCTAATCCCGAATAAATCTTGTCTGTCCAGCAATTTTCTGACCTCACTTATTCCAAACATGGCTATAGCATAAAGATCCGCAGTCTAGTTATTACGTTATTATAATTATTACAGTATCTCGCTTATTTTCTCTGTGACCAGAAAAAGGTCAAATTGATACGCTCTCTCATATTTTGTCTCGAACCAAATATTTTCACTGTTTTAAATGTTTTCTATTATCAAAAAATTAGAGAATACTCTGTATAATGGTACCTTCGTTCGTGTATTCATTGCTCGAGTCTTCGTACTCGTTGCTACCTGTATCCGATTGTCCCATTGCAGCATGTGGATGAGAATACCGTAACGTCCAATTTTTAGCGAGTTCGAGGGTTCCTTCGGTCGTCAAGGGTTGATCTATCGCTTCCTCGTATACTTCGTTGTCATCTTCCGAATCGCTATTAAATCAATAGATGTAAGTTGATACTAAATCTTCGAATAGTCGAAGCTTCGGAAAAGTAACAGTCCTAGTCGAAACGTACCTCATATTGGAGATTTCGTCGCTGGAGCCCATTTCAGCAGTGGACGCACCGAAATTTCTATCCGTCCATTCATCCTCGTCCATTTGACTTTGTGGTTCTTCCGCGTCCGATATACCCGCCAAATTTTCGAATTCTATTCTCTCGGGTGTTTGACCACGATCGAGTAAATCGAGCCCAACAACACCTTCCAGAGGCGTCTTCACCTGAATTTGTACACCATTTTTTAGAATCCCTTCTAATGTATAAAGACTCCCACTAATATTTGGACACTCTTAAGGGGGTAGACTCGTTTCTCAATTATTTTCACGATAATGCATGCGATGGGATTTTTCAGTAGTCAAAAGCGATAGATAAAAGATCAATCTAGGCCGCAATCGTCTCCAAAAGTCCTATTTTTTCGTTTACGAGGCGTAATTTGCATTATTCGGCAGCGTGTAACTGTCACAGCTATATGAAAATAGGTACATGCGCAACTTTATGCTTTCGAATACACATAACGCTGCCGAATAATGCAAATTACGCCTCGTAAACGTAAAAATAGGACTTTTGAGGGCGATCGCAACTTAAATTAAAATTTAATATTATTGAGGGAACCATTAAATTATTATAAGAAATTAATTTTAATTTGATCTTTTATCTAGCGTTTTTGACTACTGAAAAACCTCATATTTGCATTACCAAGAAATGAGGAGGCGCATCCGGCAACCTTGTATTCCTGGAAACGAGTCTACTCCCTTAAAAAGACAAGTTAGAACAATTGGTTTGCTACACAATTTGAAAAAATTTTTGACAAAAATTTCAAGTTATCGGAATTGCAGAGAAAATTCTAAGAATTATGATTTATTGCTTTTTATGTGGGCCTATATTGAACATTTAAATAATATGTGTTGTAGATCTCTACCAATTATATGCATTGTGAAAGTTTTATTGAAATCGGTTGTTGCGGAGAAAAACAACAGACATTAAAAGATCTAAAGATCTTTAGATTTGTTGCAGTTAGAGGTCGAAAATCGTGAAAAACTGCAATTTTTACTATCTTTATACGTTTGTAGCTCACTGCAATGTTGACCGATTTTGATGAGATTTTTAGTATATGTTTAATTGATACAGATCTACGAAATGTGTTTTTTAAATTTTCCATATAAGTCGACATAAAAGAGTTGTAAAATTCAACTTTTAGTATGTTCCCTCCAATTCCGACCAATTGCAATTTGTAAAAAATTTCTTTTCACAACCTGTAGTAAACTAATTGTTCTAACTTCCCAAAAAAGTTCAAATTGTATAGTCCGAATATTAATGGGAGTTACTGTGATTATATGGTTGAAGTTCGGGTTCAACCTTTTCAGGTGTTTTTACATTTGCAGACGCGAGAGGTATATTCTCCTTGTTCAGCGATGTAAGTCTCTTCTTTTCCACGCGACCTTTTATCGTTCCCGAGAAACCGAAGTGTTGCGTACAATAGAATCGCCCGCCATTTTTCTTTCTGTCGAATGTGTGATTTCCTACAAATAGGAAAACGGATCAGCGTGTTTGTTTAGAGTAAAATAATATTAGTATAATAATAGAGCAAAATATATAAAAATTGTCTGCATCGATTGCAAGAAATAGAAACCAAATTGAATGTTATTTCTTCCCGTAATGATTTTAATAGAGGAGAAATCATATATTGGCATTTTCCATTTTTAAAATTTTCCAATAACTTTGAATTTCATCTACTCAATTTTGTTATAAATGCACAAAGATCAGCAGTCTAATTATTAGATTCTAAAGGGGACCAACGAACCTATTCTTAACGAGGTAGAGCAATATTCGCAACGGAAACAGCCTCTATGGAAGAATTTCCCTTCAGCTCTTATTCTCTCCATCAAATAAACTCTCTTATTGCAGAAATGACACATCTCCGAACCTCCTTGAGCAGGCAACGTAATGGTAGATTTAACGTTCTGCAAGAAACATATTAAATGGCGTAGTAATTGTTAATTCGAAATCTTCAATACAGTAAAATTTTAGTCAGCACATATACTATATTTTTTACGGTGTATTATATAATTAAATGTTACACAATGATTACTCTGGTATCAATGTGATTAGTAGTTGATGTTTCAACAGTTTAGTAAAATCGTTTAGTCATGGACAATTTGCGGTGACATAAAATATTGAAAAATATTAGATTGTTGCATATCAAATGTCGGATTTTAGAATGCAACTCTTAGAAAACGTTTCGATCAAGAAATGCTGTTACTTTGAGGTACAAAAAGCTAATCCTTAACACTACACGTACCACGACCGGTGAAATGACTGGTTCTAAATTTTCTATTTCACAATTAATGAAATTATAAAGATGCTTTCATAAGAAATGATTTAATAAATATCTTTATTAGAGCACGTATTATAATAAGAATCGCGCAAAGTCTAAATAAATTCATTCTTGTCATGTTTGTAAGGCAGCCACGTGCCTGTTAATTTTATAGTTTTATATTTATTGTATAATTGTACTTTTAAATAAAGTTTATTTCAACGTTAACCAATGCGACTGTCGTGTTTTTTTTTATATGTCTGGAAAAGTAACCTTTATGTAATTTTTGGTCAAAATGTGGCGATTAATTAACGTACTAGTCATTGATGATAAAAATAACTACAAAATCAAGATAACAATCGTGTAAATGAAAAACGTGAATGACCATATCTTATTTCTATCGTAAAACAATCAAGAAACTTAAAATTTGTGGACAGAATACATTGGATATACAAAATTGCGTTTGTTTAACATCACTGCTAAAAATCAGACATTTCATATGCAACAACCTACATAATACTTCACACGTGGGTCGTGTTTACAGGTAGACGGGTAAACAAAACTAGATTCTCCAACTAGACGATACAGGACGAACTAAGAAACGAACGTGACACGTTCGAACAGCTTGCTGACTAGATCTTCGAGTATTGAGAGATTCTGTAGTATCGTATTTACCGATTTCTGCACCTTGGGCTCCGCGTCCTGATTTTTATTCGAAAATTGTTCGGCCATAGCCGAGACTTTATTGTACCCGAGCACATTACCCTCTTTGATCTTCTTGTCTATATTCTTCAGGGTATTGTCAATATCAGCGTACTTACTATCTGACTCCTTCTGATCGCGTCCCTTCTTCTCCATCTTGATTTGTCGAGCTAAAAACTGAATCAAGCATATACACATCTGAAAAGGCGTTGACTATCGTTGTTTGTTAATCTTTTGTATGCCAACCTGTTCTCGACTCCATTTCGGCACCCGTTCTACTTTGTCGTGCCGGGCCGATCGGCCCATCTTACTCTCTTCAATTTTCTTTTCGATCTCCTTCACGTTCCAATCGGTTTTCTCGATCTTGCCTTTATTCAAATTTCCGAAATGTTTATTCCAAATAATTATTCGATCGCCTTTCTTCCGTTAATCGGTAAGCTTTTTAGTTTGTTAAGGGGGTAGACTCGTTTTTCCAGAATTGCAAGGGATGCGCGGTCACATTTCTCAATAATTATTCGGCAGCGTAATTTGCATTACTCGGAAGCATACAAATTCGTATGTAGCTATTTTTATAAAGCAGCGACAGCTACATGCTGCCGAATAATGTAAATTACGCTTAACAAACGTAAAAATAGGACTTTTGAGGGCGGTTGCGACCTTGATTGATCTTTTATCTAGCGATCTTGACAACTGAAAAACCCCATCATTGCATTATCGAGAAATGAGAAGGCGCATCCCGAACCCTTGTAATTCTGGAAACGAGTCTACCGCCTTAATGGGAGCAGGCTCTGTAAACGGCTTATATTTTCGTCAATCTTTAATAATTTTTTGCACAAAAAATAATGCGCCAATCCTTTCGAATCTTTGCAGTTACTTTATTTAACATTATAACAAGTAAAAAACATTTTTTGACAATAGAATTATGATAAATACAAAAGAATGAGAGCAGTTTTGTCAATGTCAATACGTTTTTTCTTCGATTTTTTCTTCAATCAACTTCAAATTTTGTACACATTTAGTTTATAATATTCCCCGGAACGTGAACCTAAAATTATAACCAAATAGACCATTTTAATACCTCTTCTTAAATAAACAAAGAGTGAATTTCTTGACATCTATTGAATTTTCGACATCTATTGTTTTTCGCTTTTCGTCAAGGTCAGAACGTCACCGAAGCAGCTAGAGATATCTGCGCCGTGTATGGAGAGGGCGTTATAGGAGAATCTACTGCACAGAAACGGTTTGCCAATTTTAAAAATGGCAATTTTTTCCTGGAAGACACATCACGCACCGGTCGACCTCCCAAGTTCGACGAGGACCGTCTTAAGCCACTTTTAAAGGACAGTCGTCAAACGTGCAGGGAGCTGGCCAAGAATCTCACACTGCAAACATCGTCAAAACCGCCCTCCAAGAACTCGATTGGGAGGTTCTCCCGCATCCGTCGTACTCTCCGCATCTTGCGTCAACCGACTATCACCTTTTCCGCTCGCTATCAAACCAAATTAAGGGAGTTACTTTCGACAACAATGAAGAGCTCAAAAACTGGTTCAACAACTACTTTGAGTCCAGACCTGGCAATTTTTGGCAAAACGACATCAAGAAACTGGTCGAGAGATGGGAGGAGGTCATAAAAACAATGACAGAAAATACATAATTGATTAATCTGTTGTTATAATATTCAATAAAATGGATTAATAAAAACCCTACGAACTTATGTTACAACCCAATATTTATCATAATTCTATTGCCAGAAAAATGTTTTTCACTTGTTATAATGTTAAATAAAGTAACTGTAAAGGTTCGAAAGGATTGGCGTATTATTTCTTGTGCAAAAAATGATTAAAGGTTGACGAAAATACAGGGTGGTTTACGCAACTTGCATACCTACATAACTTCCAAAGTATGCGTTGCATGAAAAAGTTTTGTATACAGAAGTTGCATGGTCTGAAGGGGTACATTATGTAGTGTATTTATTTTTTTTACAGGTGGAAGCGTTTCGAAGATTTGAAGGTCGACTTTGTTTTTTTAAATGGACTACTATATTTTTTATACCAAAATGTGGAAGAATGTAGAATTCTGAGTAGAAAAGTATTGACCTTCATTAGCCCTAAACCTAATAATTGACGAGTAATTTCACTTTATTTCCTGAAAATTTTCTGTACACAATATCAAGTTAGAAATTCAACCTTATCACAAATTTCCGCAGGACAGCGGAATGTTTACGTGAGAATGTTTATAAACACGACAACATCTATCATGATTTCTGCCAGCAGAATTCCAGCCCAGGGCCTGCGCAACGGCCTGGGCAAAATCGAGCATGCGTGTTTATTGGGTAGGTGTGCAAAGTGCGTGAACCACCCTGTATAAGCCGTTTACAGGGCCCGCTCCTCTTAATCGGTAAGCTTTAAGTTTGTTAAGAATAAATGCGAGCTATATGACAAACCAATTGCACGTAGAAGATCCTTCGGTTTCTTCTCGGACGGTGCGGAACCCTTCAGTTTGTCCTCGATATTTTTTATTCTTCCAGAAAACTCTTCGTCTATGCTATTTCTACGGTGTCCGGCGTGCATCTTAGGTTCCCTGTCCTAAAAGAAATTTACGATATATAAGATGAATCAGATGCGTACACGTTATAAACAATTACGAATTCAACAAACTTGTAAAAGGAAGCGTACAAACAGAACATTAACGTTTCAAGTTTATGTTCCCCTCAATTAATCATTTAAATGTTAGTGTAGTAGCGCGAAAAAATGAAAACTATACAGAAGTAGTAGCCAGTTTAAAACTGTACAAAATGTAATACAGCTTTCGTAAACTTATGCAAGAATGGTAGTCCGATTATGAGAAGATTTATAAAAAATCGTTTACGCTTATAAGTATTATACCCTTTGTCAAACCGGTTAGTAGTATAATTTTGCAGCCGTCAAATTATACAATATTATTGCATATATCGATCGCATGCACGAAATTCTCGTATGTTGTATCTGTTGTTTTCCTCGTATCCTATGTTGTTAGTGTTAAACACGCTTCTCTTAAATTTCCACTGAAGTCTACTCGAATCAATTATTAGGTTGTTGCATATGAAATATGAAAACGTTTCGATCAAGCAAATGCTGTTACAGTCTATAAGTTTATTATATAAAACTTTGAGGTACAAAGCTAATCCTTAAAACTATACGTACCACGCAGAGGTACGCAGAGGTATTATTTGGCGAAACAAATATTCCAAATACTATTCAATATTTTAGATTTTATTTTGCTTAAAGAGAATAGTATTTTAGATAAGATATACAATTTTGAAAATAAAATATTTCTATTTCAACAATTTGATCCACAAAATAAAATATTTCTATTTTAACAATCTGGAACACGAAATAAAACATTTTACTTTTTGCATTGTTATAATACTCTAAGAAACCGCATAAACATACAGTTTATCTTATCGTTAAGAAACGATTTACAATCATAAATGTATTCAATTCGAACCATTATTTTCAGCAATAATATTTAAAATTGAAATTGAAAATAAAGACAAAATACAAATATATTCAATATATTCTTCAAATAGAATACTATTTTCAAAAATCACTGCCTCAAATAAATTATCTTATTTTCAAAAATTACTGCACCAAATAAAATATTTTATTTTCAAAGTTGTACACATACTTTAACGCGACTGTCGTGTATTCCTTTTATACAGTTGCGGACAAAAGTTTCTGAACGATATCAATTTTCATATTTCATGCCATTTAACGTATTTCATTTGAAGTTTTAAATAAATCTAATTATGTACATCGATAGAAACTTCAATAATCTGTAAGATTTCGCCGAAAACTTATTTATAAAACATATATTTATTTTCTTATATTTAAATTTTATATATTTGTTTCAAATAGAGCTCGACAAAAGTTTTCAAACGATTTATTAATATTTCGTGTTTTTTAATATTACCAGAAATTTACTTTATCGATTATTCCATTCATAGATTACCAGAAATCTGCTTTATCGATTATTCCATTCATAGTGAAGGTAGCTTCAGCTGAACAATTTTTAGTAAACACTTCTAACGTTTGAAAAATGGCTCGTAAACGCATTGACAAGAGAATTGAGTCTTCAGTAGTGAATCTTCGTGACAAGGATAAAATGTCGATTGGAGCAATTTCAAAACTGTTGCAAATATCGAAATCAACAGTTTTCGCAATTTTGAAACGGAGAAAGAATCCTCAGCCAATAAATGAAGGCGATCGACCGCGTAGAACTTGCCGCAGGTTAGTACACTTAATTAATCATACTATTTAAACCAAAGAAGAAATGAGTTACATACAACTGAACAAATCATGTTTAGGATGAATTGTAGAATGATACAGAAATCTAAGAGCAATCCTAGATTAAGAGCTCCTGAGATTCGCAAAGAAGTCGAACTATTCAACATTAGTGTATGGACAGTTCAAAGACGTCTAGTTGAAGCTGGCTTACATGGAAGACGACCAGCAAAAAAAACACTACTCTCAAAGATAAACATAAAAGCATGTCCATCATTATACATAAATACGTAAATTACACAGTCAATGATTGGAAAAAAGTACTTTGGAGCAACGAATCTAAATTTAATTTGGATTCAGACGATAGAAAGGGATTCGTTCATCGTCCAATTAATAAGAGATTCGATACAAAATATGGGGTTTATAAATACGGGGTAAATACGGGGGCAATATAATGGTTTGGGGTTGCTTTTCGTGGCATGGTGTTGGTCCTCTATACCGTATTGATGGAAGGACGAACCAAATACGATACCAAGAAATTTTGGAAAATACAATGTTACCGTACGCTACAGAACACATGCCACGTGATTGGTCGTTTCAACACGATAACAACCCCAAGTATACAGCCAGAACAGTTAAAGCGTGGCTGCAGCATAAAAAAATTAATGTTTAGGATTGGCCTGCATAATCGTCTGACCTCAACCCCATAGAAAATCTATGGAGCGAGGTATAACGATCGATGAAGGGCAGACAATTTTTAAAGTCTGACAATTTATTTATAGAAGTGAGCCGAATTTGGAATTCTTTATTAGAATCCTATCTTCAAAAATTAATTGAATGTATGCCAAGGAGATGCCAAGCAGTTCTTGACAATAACTGACGAACAACTAAATACTAATGAATCGTTCTGAAACTTTTGTTGAGCTCTATTTGAAACAGATATAAGAAAATAAACATATTTTTTATAAATAATTTTTCGGTGAAATCTTAGAGATTATTGAAGTTTCTATCGATGTACATAATTAGATTTATTTAAAACTTCAAATGAAATACGTTAAATTGCATGAAATATGAAAATTGATATCGTTCGGAAACTTTTGTCTGGAACTGTATGTCTGGAGAAATAACTTTCATGTAATTTTTATTCAAAATGTGGCGATTAATTAACTTACTAGTCGTTGATGGTAAAAAAGAACTACAAAATCAAGATAGCAATCTTGTACATGAAAAGCGTGAATGTCCATAGTATCTTATTTTTACCGTAATAAAATCAAGAAACTTGAAATTTGTAGATAGATACATTGCGTTTGTTTAATGTCATTGCTAAAAATCGAAGAATTCATATGCAACAGCCTAATAGTATGTAAATGAGCAGTACATGCCGAAATCATTCACATACAAGAATTATTACGCGGACTAACGATAAAATATAGTTTTAATTCACAAAACTGTTTGTTAAGAGGAGCAAAAGTGCATTATGTACACTCCGAAAAATCGTTCGGTGTCTCTGGCTTACTGGGTATAATATTTTCTGTTCAAGGTATTTCACTCTATCCTTGAAATCTGGCGCAGTTTGACGGTATAAGAATATCGCATAATCTTCGAACGGCTCGTCTTTCTCGCGTTTCGCGTTCACCTGCAGCATCTGCACACTTTTGTAGAATTGCTGCGTCGCCATCTTTCGTAAATATTGCCGTCTTCGCATTCGATCTGCACGATTCATTTCGATATCGGCCAGTCTCTTCTGCCTTTCCTCCTTTAACGCGTGCGTTGCGAGAACGTGAGAAAAATATCGTCAGATTAATTTCTCGTCCCCGTCTACTTTCATCGGAGTTCGAAGCTTTAGCCTCCGTGGCAACTAGTTCTCAAAAATTCTCAATTAATCGTAAACACACCGCTTCGTATTAGGTAGTTCGGTGCCATCGCTATCAAACTCGTACGATCACAAGTCACATAAAAGGGTAAAAAGAAAAAAAGAAGAAAGACTCGGTGGTCTTTCGATTCTATAATTTACACAAGAAGGTTAAACATTACTTTGACTTTTACGATTTCTACTCTACTTTCTCAACAACTACAGAAACTCTACTGCAATCTATTTCAGCCTAATTTATTATTTCTTTCTTTTCAGTTTCATCTATTTTCTTTTTTTTTTAGTCAATAGGACAAATACGAAAGCTTGCGTAGCAAGTATATTACAACATAAATATAAAGAGACATAGATAGAAAAAGTTTTACAACATAACCGATACGTATTCGCACAATGTTCCACTGTTACTTTCGTCGATCTATGCGAAGCGATTAGAATGCAATGAATTCCTTCTGCGCCATGGTTATGGTAAATCCAATAATTACGATTGACGATACGATTATTCCAGAATAAATAATTGGTTTAATCTTCTGCCAGCGTGACTATATAGAATATAAGCATTCGAAGTTTTGTGTAAGTGTATGTATGTGAAACGTTAGTGGTCGATTTTTCAACCCCTTATAAAAGCGACAGTCTTATACATGTATGCATCTTTTAAAATATTTTCTATCACTGTGTACTTTCTTTCAATTATTATTTACGAGTATTCATCGCATAAGGGGTTGAATCTGCGAAACAACCCTTTGCCTCAAAATATCATCGTTCCTATTTATAAAAATTCCAAAAATAAACGTGTCAAATTATAGTAAGTGCAAAGGGTTGATCTTCAGTTTAACCCATCCGGTTACTTTTTATTCGTTTCGTTAAACAACAAATTTTACACACAAATTTTAATCGGGTCATTTTCATTTTCCAGTTTGTTCCAAATCACGTATCTTCGACCGAATGGGTTAAACGAAACAAGAACACTCTAACCTTTGATAGCCTGTTAATTAAAAGCTTCCAAAAAACATATGATTAAAAAATTGATAGATAAACAGTCGATATTTCGGACGACTTTGTTATTTGACGTACAATGTAAATAGAAAGAGAAACGACAGGAAAACTTACAACTGTCGCGCCCATCTTCTCCGTGCTGCGTCTCTTCCGAGAACGTCGACTGATAGTCTCCTTTTTGTCAGCAGGGTTCAAATTTTCGTTGTGTCTCGATCGCGAGTGTCTCGTTCTTGTTCCGCCTTCCTCCCGCTCCCTATTGGCAATTCGTTCGAGCAACTGAACCTTTTGATCGGGCGTCATTTGGCTCAGCTGTTTGCTGTGCGATGGTCTCTCCTCGTTTTCCGGTTCCTTCGGCAAATACAAAATGACTAGTTAAAACGAACGTATTCACTATACGCCTACTCAACAAGTTTCATAAGACTAGGGATGTGATCAAGTACCTCGCAAACAGGTTCGAATTTTCATTGATTGAACTCTCTATAAGTATTAGGTTGTTGCATATGAAATGTCCGATTAAAGAAATGCTATTAGAGTCTATAATATATTGAACTTGATCCCATCCCTACATAAGACCATTTCTCAATAAGGAGTAGACATTATTGGTTCTTTAACTTTACTATTTCCCACGCAACATTCTATAACGTTATCGTCGGCGGCGAGTTTCAACATTCTCCGCAATGACTCGAGTTTGTTCCGTATCCAGGTGTTTTTTGGACTTCTGATCTCCTATGGTTATTTCTCTCGACGATGTCCGGCGATTGTTATTATAATCTAGAGAACCGATCGTTGCTCGGGAAGACGTTCGGGAAACAGAGTTTGCGGATCGAAATTCGGACCGTTGTTCACAAATATTATACGATCGAGAACAGGAGTTTTTATTCAATGAAGGATCAGGAATGTTGGAACAGGGGTACGTCTTTCCAGGGTAATGATACTCCACTGAAGACAAATGATGTTTTGTCCGCGACTTCGAGCGCATCGGTGAACGCTATAAAATATTCTTTCCTTCTGGTGATATGTTTACCACATGCAATAGGCGTATATACGAGGTGTGACAACTAAATAACGAGACTGGTGTGAGAAATGTGATTTAGTGCAAATAAAGTTACATTTAACTTTTGTCCCCTTCAAGACAGTCTCCTCCCCTATCTATACATCGCTGCATACGTGTCTTCTACTGTTCAAAACAATGCTGTAGGTCATCAGCTGTCAGCATCTTCAACAACTCTGCCGTCTTTGTTTTTACGTGTTCGACAGACTGAAAATGTGTTCCCTTCGATGCACTTTTGACTTTTGGGAATAGGTGGAAGTCACGCGGTGCGAGATCTGGCGAATACTGAGGATGATCAAGCACAGGAATGCGCTTGTCCGCTAAAAACTGCTTCACAGATAGGGCATTGTGGGCTGGTGTGTTGTCCTGGTGCAGAATCCATGAGTCGTTCTTCCACAAATCCGGTCTTTTCTTCCTTACTCTCTCCCTCAGCTTGATTAGGACTTCTTTGTAGTATTTCTGATCAACGGTTTCACTTTCAGGCATCCAGTCAGTCATGATAACACTCTTGATATCGAAAAAAAAACAATCAGCATTGCCCTCAATTTCGACTTGTTCATTCGCGCTTTCTTCATTCTTGGCGATCCGGGCGTCTTCCAGTGCATCGATTGACGCTTTGATTTTTTTAATTTCACAAGGAATTTGAGGTTAATTCGCTGCTCGACGTCAACCATGTTCGCGGCACTGCAATGCAACAGTGACCTCTACAATTAACGCTGGACAAGAAACAAAAGCACACAGATGGGCGAAACTACGGATCGTTGCTCCGGAAGCATCAAAATCAACGACCTACTAATGACAACCTCGCCCGATGCTGTTGCGTGGTGGAAAGTGTCCAGTCTCGTTATTTAATTGTCACACCTCGTATGTTGACAATACACTTACGAATTTTGGATGCTTCACGTAAGGAATTTCACCGCGGAAGACGTCGTATATTTGTGTCAGATAGGAAAACATGGCGAGCTTGTCGGGAACGTCGCATTCAGCCATCTCTTCTCCAGTCATTATCTAAACAATTCATCAAGGAATTCAACAAAACTGAATCGTTTGAATCTTTAATGCAGGGTTGTGGAGTCGCAGCCAAAGGAAAAGCTATATATCGACTTTGACACCAATTCAGGCTCTTTTGTTTATCAATAAACATAGGCCCAATGAGTAGAAGTTTAATGAAGCATGGTAGTTTATTTACATCTATCCAGGAAGCTTGGAATGACCTCCCTATGGTTCTTATAGAAGAAATGATTCATTCAGTGACAAAAAGATAAAAGACAGCCTTAAAAGCAACAAATGTCTCTATGAAATATTAGAGATTATATTAATTTTCGAAAATGGAAACTTTATCATTAGTATTTCTCAAATTGATACGTATTTTCTAACTATTTCCTGAAAGCGAGAAAGTAACAGTCCTGTTGTGTTGTATGAGAGTTATCTGTTCCATATTCTTTAATAAAATATTTCATCAATCTCCGTTTTATTACAACTTTTAATTACTTTGAGTACATATCTTTTCAATTTGGAGAGACTCTCAAATCGGAGTCAGAGGTAAAAAAAAAAGAGGAGTTGGAGTCAGAGTCGAAGTTATGAAATTTCCGACTCCGCAGGCCTGTTCAAAGATAATCGAATATTTCGCGCCAACTTACCGGCGGTATGCCCAACTCTTTTTCAAGAATGTCGAAAGCCAGTTGGTTATTCTTCTCCACATCTTCCGGTTGCAAGCTGTGAAAATCGATCAGATTCGGACGGTATCTGTGGATGATTGCGCAAATGGCCAGGCCGTTTTTGAACGAGGTGCCCATGTCTTGGATCTTTGCCGTGTCGTAGAGAGCTACCTGCTTTTGCAGCCAGCGGAGTAGCATGTCTGGATGGATTTGGGAATCTCCGTGGAGATCTGCACAGGCGTAGCGTAACACACTTGAAATGAAGTAACGGCAATCGATCATGGTAAATAACAGTGTTGAAACTCACCGCGGCGACGGCGTTTCTTAGGGATATCAACGTCAGCTGGTGCCGGAAGCTGCTTGGTGCTGTCGGGATCATCTGTATCGAGGAGACTTCGCACTTGCATTGGAGTTACAGAGGATACATTCAGATTTGGGTATCTTAAAGAGAATTCAGTTACTGTAGATAACCAGAATACAAATTGTCCGAAACTAATCGTAAGGGACAAAAATAATTAGATCGGTGCGCACAGAAAATATTAGTTTTATTGATTGCCTCCTTCGATTACACACTTTTATTAAATGGAAACAACTAGAAAGGAATACCTTGGTTCTCGAGAACGGGAATTTAGCAAGAAAGCAATCAATACTGTACACGCGTGGTCCCGGAAAATTTCGTTCGAAGACTCTTTGAAATTTTGACACGAAAACAATTTGCAAAGATCGCCCCCTATTTTTGTTCAATGTTCTAAGTCTACGAGGTCTCTCCAAAGAACTGCGTTATACCTGGTGTGCGGGTCCAGAGTGTATGCAGCGTAGTCTCTGTTCAAGTTTTCCGGGGTAGTCTGTCCGAGAAGTCTATAGATTGATTCCCGTTCCCCGATCACTTCTAGGGGCGACGTCGATGATCCCCATTGCTTGATCGCCCAGCAGGCGTCCAACGAGCTCAAAAATCCCCTCGCGCATCCGGAACCGGTCGGCCAAAACGGCTGCAATAGGTTTTCACATTTAATTTTTCACTCCTTATAGAAAAAAAGTGCTGGTCGCATATCACAGTTCTATTTATGTAGCGTGCAGGAAACGCGATCGAACGAACCTCCAGCAGGCTGTCGCCGACAAGGATCATGAGCAATCTATGGCCGCGACGCTCCAAAACTCGACTAGCATTCTCCGCCGCGTACATAGACGTGAAATCGAACATAGCCACGTCTGGTTGCCCGTAATGATTCACTGCGAATTCCATATCCATCATTTGGTATTCCGTCGAGAATTCAGCCGCCTCGCGAGCGTAAAGCATTAATGCCTCGCGATCCACGTTCTCTTTGGCGAGCAATTTGGCAGTGTCCGCGTGATCCTAACGATGTCGTGATATCGTTATTGCATGGAATACTGTTCAACCTATCAACGTCTTACCATTATCCTTCGCTTCTATAACGTTTCAAATCTAGATACCTGCAGAATAACACCCTTGTCGATCAAACTGTGCTTCTTCGCGGTCATCACGAAATAATGCGTGTCGTCTTTGTAATAGACGATATTTTCCAGATCGATACCAGTCTCCTGGTACAGTTCTTTGAAAAACTTCTGATTGAAGATAAAAGCCACTCCGCTGATCTCTTCCACCCGAGCCTCCGCCTCGGTGCGTTTGTTTATAAAATTCGCCGTTATGGCGATCGCCAATTTCCCGCGGAACTCTTTTCGCTTGAAACCTTCGAGCGTGTTTCTCTTACCGTCCGCGCCGATCAACACGTCGAACTCGTACTGGGACACAGGATGATCCGCGGGGGTTGCTTTCGCTCGCCAACCGATTTCTGAAACAGATATCACCTGATAAACCGTTCCACGATGCATACAGTCAGGGACAAAACGACAGGACACCCAACGTCTCTTTGTTTTCGTATTATTAAAGAGTAAATACATAAATATGATATGACAGGGAGTTCCAACATGCAGCTCGCGAGCTACACGCGGCGGCTCCTTCCCCGCTTACTTAGGTACTTCCCTCACTCTTAAACTTCATCGTTGCCGTAGAACAGTGCTGGGCACATTTGTCTCGATTAATTTTCAGCACGTAAATTACTCGTTTCAGCAGTGATTTATATAATAGTTTAATTGTTTTCTGCCTTAAAAACAAATTAATAGGACAAATTGATAATATACGTGTTTAAAAAATGAAATGTACAAAGAAGATTTACCAATTTTG
>CM052196.1:17628719-17642374 GCA_028455805.1 Lasioglossum figueresi
ATGTGAATTTTGATCAAAATCTGGCGATTAATCGATGTACTACACTCCGGGACAAAAAGATTACAAAGAGAACATTGTCTATTTTTCCTCATTTGGTTCATTAAACTGAAGAAAACGAATATTTTGAAATATGTCAACATATTTTGACACGCCTGTACGTACAATGTACTGAATATCTTCCACAATATTTACTTCGATAGAATTTTCGAAATGAAAACGTAAATATAGGGGCCCATAAGGGGAGCAAAATGATAGCACAAATAGCAGTTTCACATTTGTCAGTTGCGCAGAAGTTACTGAAAAGCAAACATTCATTGCAAAACGTAATTGATAAAGTGGGTACTAGCTTCTTTCGTGCTTATTTGATAAAACAACATACTAAAGTTGTTAAGAATGGGTGGTGGAGAAAGATTAAGTGTACTTGAAATACGTACGACATTGAAGTAAAAGGAAGCAATATTGAATTACACAAATATCAAAAATTGTAAATAGATGCCGTAAAGTTATTATGTGGTTGTTAAAAAATCCTGAAAATTACGGGAAGAAGAAGAGTTCTGTGCACCCACAAAGTTTCAATCAAATTCGAAAATGACTGCGAGACAAATCGCTGAAAGTGTCGGCGTATACACTAACGGAAAGAATGGACGTTGTGTTTTACAAAAATGCAAGCACTTGGCGTGAAGAGAATTGCAGAAGAAACCTTGGTTACAGAAGGAGCATAAAGCGTTCCGCTTACAATTTGCCGAAAAGTATATAAATATGAGGACAAAGTGGCGAAGAGTCATATTTACTGACGAAAAAAGTTTTAATTTGGATGGTCCAGACGGCGAAGGCTATTACTATCATGATTTGAATGAAGAACAGCAATTTATAAGCCGTCGCCAAATGGGAGGCCGCTGTGTGAAAATTTGGGCCGATATTGGATATTGTGGTAAAACAGAAATCAAATTTATAAAAGGACGGATGAATAGTGAACGGTATATTGAAATGATAAATGAGCAACTAAACACTTATGCTGTAAGAATTGCTGCAAATAAATACATTTTACAACAAGATAATTCGCAGTCCACGCGGCGAAAGCTGTCAAGAAATACTTTTCTTTAAAAATTATTCGTGTTTTGGAGTGGTCAGCAAGATCTCCAACCTCAACATTATTGAAAATTGTTGGGGACATCTTGCCAGAGTCGTGTACCAAAATGGCAGACAATTCCAAAATATTAACGGTTGGAAACGGTGCATTTTGGACGAATGGAAAAATATTAGCCAGAACAGTATTAAAAAATTGTATAAATCTTTACCAAACCGAATGGATCAAGTCATTAGCTGGAAAGGAGATCCTGCAAAATATTGAGCATGATTTTATCGATCAAGTCTGTAATATTTCAAGTTTTTCGTTAAGTGTGCTATCATCTTGACCCTCTATATTTCGTTAATAATTCTACTTTTTTCAATAAAAATAGATAAGTGTATGAAGCTTCGTTTCATTTTATTCGTATATGTTAAGAAAGACACACTAAAAATATGTGTATAAAAAAATTGAATTTCTAATGTTTAATAAACAGAAATTACATTAATTTCAAAGTGTGCTATCTTTTCGTCCCGCAGTGTAAATAACTTATTCAATCTGCAATTATGGTTGTTGTCCCGAAATCCTATTGACTCAACGCACTGTGCGGCGCGGCGTCCGACTTCGCTCGAAATTTAATCATGCAAAGCGAAGGCACGGGACCCTCCGCCTCGCGAACAACAATTGATTCTCGTCTCGTTCGCCGTTTCTTCGTCCCCGTGGATCGCAGCACTACTTTCATTCGGGTCTCGCTCCGCAGGCGACAAAGGGAGACACACCTCGATGACTTTCTTTCATCTTTTCTCTTTGCTTTCGTTCCGGCGAGTTTTGACGAGTTTCTGAACTCGAATTCTGACCCCGTCTCGATCGATTCCGTTCATTAACGTCCGTCGAAATTCTGGCGAAGGCGAAATTTATGAAAGAAGGTCAAGCGAGACCACCGGCCGAAAGCGGTTATCGATCTGAACGAGAGCGAGTTATTATTCGGCAACCGAGTAAATGTTTAACGAGCCTCGTCCTCGAACAAGAACACGTCGACGCGTGCGAGAAACTTCGGCGAACGAGTTATTCCATGCCAAATCGATCGCTTTTTAACTTTAATCAAGAGTAGTGATGGGCATACAATACTCTGTCCTGCAAGTTTTAGAACAAATCAGAGTTTCGAATCGATTCGACATTTGAGCCGTTTATTTTGAAAGTGGTGTAAGTCCATATTAAAAAAAAATGAGATATATAATTTGTGAGTAATTTAGTGTGAACTTGTTATTTATAACTAGTTAATATTTATATATAATATCGTACAAAATGCCAATGCTTTGTCCAATTTAAAATTGGCAAATAAAAGAAATTGCGTAGCGATTGATTATGAAAGTGGTGTAAGTCCAATTTCCATAGACATAGGTGGCGGCAGGTTTCTGCCGAAAACACTGTAAATTGCTGAACTTTAAGCAACCATAACTCCTGAACCATTGATCCTGCAGGATCAAAACTTCGATCTGCAGGTTCCCCGGGTACAAATCTACTGGATTACATACCAAATACATAATAATTTAGAGGAGAAAGGCAAAAAATTTGAGTCCGGTAAAGTAAAGTTTACCCCAACAGAGCAATAGATTCAATTTTTAAGGAAGTATTTTAACAAACACATAAGATTCGTTTCTCGATGAGAATTCTAATCGGCCTGAACGGGAAGCGACAGGGAACGTGTTAATGTTTGAAAATTACGATTAACATAAAATCAAATTATTAATTGTGGCTACAGATTACTAAATAATCCGAAATCCTCGATTAATGAATAAGGAAAGCCTCAGAAGTTGTTGTAACCAATGTTCGTGATTGCTTTATTAATTATTAATCATGAAATGATTACATTGTTGATTATGATTTAATCTGTACCTTTGCTGTAATAACAACACTGTGAACATTTTATTAGAAATATGTACAGGGTGTCCTTTATACAACGGACAGCCGATTAGGAAGTAATACTACACGCAAAAATGAAACGAAACTAGAGAATAACATTCTTTTGTTTGACGCATTCTTTTCCAGAAAAACTAGTTTAGAAATTACCGAAGGAAATATGGAAAGGGGTACTCAGTTGACTACACAAGGGTTCAAATAATGTTACAACAGTTTTGGCCAAGTTTTCGGGGCAAATACGCGACTGTGCGGCGACTCTCAGTCCATCCAACATTTGAGTGCGTCGATCATGGAAAAGAATGGTGGCCATCCCCCGGCTGACGAAGAACAACAAACGACGAGCACTCGTTTCAGCGAGTGCCCGAAAAAGAGAAGGTGAGTGTTCCTCTATAAATACGCTGCTCGAGGTGGTTGAGCGAAAGATGCGATCTCGTGGAACTAGAGCGACCCGAACCGACGCGACGAGCAATTTTGCAGATGTCGTGGGCGTCGATGAAGAAGCTGCCAGTGTCACGGCACGCTTATGCCTGGACACGTACCACCGTGATCGCTGCTTGCCAAACGAACCGAGTGAATTCGATTTCGTTCTTATCTTTTCATTCCAATTTTTAATCAATTTTATTCCGCAGAAGACAGATGGCGGACGCAATCTCCAAGACACTGTTTGCACTTAACGAAAAACTTGAAATATTACAGACTTAATCGATAAAATCAGGCTCAATATTTTGCAGGATCTCCTTTCCAGCTAATGACTTGAATCATTCGGTTTGGTAAAGATCTATACAATTTTTAAACTATTTTTATACTAATATTTTCCCATTCGTCCAAAATGCATCGTTTTCAATCGTTAATATTTTGGAATTGTCTGCCATTTTGGTACACGGCTCTGGCAAGATGTCCCCAACAATTTTCAATAATGTTGAGGTTGGAGATCTTGCTGGCCATTCCAAAACACAAATAATTTTTAAAGAAAAGTATTTTTTGACAGCTTTTCGGCGCGTGGACTGCGAATTATCTTGTTGCAAAATGTATTTATTTGCAGCAATTCTTACAGCATAAGTGTTTAGTTGCACATTTATCATTTCAATATACAGTTCACTATTCATCCGACCTTTTATAAATTTGATTTCTGTTTTACCACAATATCCAATATCGGCCCAAATTATCACACAGCGGCCTCCCATTTGGCGACGGCTTATAAATTGCTGTTCTTCATTGAAATCATGATAGTAATAGCCTTCGCCGTCTGGACCATCCAAATTAAAACTTTTTTCGTCAGTAAATATGACTCTTCGCCACTTTGTCCTCATATTTATATACTTTTCGGCAAATTGTAAGCGGAACGCTTTATGCTCCTTCTGTAACCAAGGTCTCTTCTGCAATTCTCTTCACGCCAAGTGCTCGCATTTTTGTAAAACACAACGTACATTCTTTCCGTTAGTGTATACGTCGACACTTTCAGCGATTTGTCTCTCAGTCATTCTCGAATTTGATGCTGTTCTCCATAATGCACGTTTTTCACGGGCGAATAAACTTTGTGGGAACCCAGAACTTTTCTTTCTCCCGCAATTTTCAGGATTTTTTAACAACCACATAATAACTTTACGGCATCTATTTACAATTTTTGATATTTGTGTAATTCAATATTGCTTCCTTTTACTTCAATGTCGTACGTATTTCTTCTAGTACACTTAATCATTCTCCACCACCCATTCTTAACAACTTTAGTATGTTGTTTTATCGAATAAGCACGAAAGAAGCTAGTACCCACTTTATCAATTACGTTTTGCAATGAATGTTTGCTCTTCGGTAATTTCTGCGCAACTGGCAAATGTGAAACTGCTATTTGTGCTATCATTTTGCACCCCTAATGGGCCCCTATATTTACGTTTTCATTTCGAAAATTCTATCGAAGTAAATATTGGAAGATATTCAGTACATCGTACGTACAGGCGTGTCAAAATATGTTGACATATTCCAAAATATTCGTTTTCTTCAGTTTAATGAACCAAATGAGGAAAAATAGACAATGTTCTCTTTGTAATCTTTTTGTCCCGGAGTGTAGTACATCGATTAATCGCCAGATTTTGATCAAAATTCACATATGTATTTCAAGTTTCTTGATCGAATTTTTTGGTCATTCATGTTCTTCGTTTTCTAGTTTGTCATGTCTATTTTGTAGTTTTTCTTACCATATAGTACATCGATTAATCACCAGACTTTGATCAAAATTCACATAGTGCGGTTGGCAATGTGCTGCTTCTTACGCGTGTGAAAAGAATGCACGAGAATCGCATTGTGATCCACGTTGGAAATAAAATTTATCTGAATTAAAATTACAGATGGAATTCTAAGGATCAACTTTATATGTATTTTATATGTACTATCTTTTTGTCTCGGAGAAAACATACATGTTAACTAATTATTACATATTGAGCGTTTTTTAATAAATATTTACAATATAAATAGTCAAATTATAAATTTAAAAAAATATTTTTGCAGTATCATTTTCTTAGGAAAGTATGCTTTAACGTCTTCAACAGGCACATTATATTTTAAATACCTTAGTTTGTCTTCCTTCGTGGTTGCTTGAAAACCATATCTCGAAGATAGATATATTAGTAATAGATCGTTCAGAATCTGAAAATTTTTTTTAATTATCGGGCAGCTAGGGATAGCTAATTTCTCCGTAATCCTTTGCAGGATACATGTATGCATATTTTCCAATAAAAATCATGAAGGCGTTTTGAGGAGAATTTTTTGAAACCTTAATCAAAGTTACAAAAAGCGTTGGAATTTCTGCTACTTGGTCTACTCTAAAAAAATGAAGATACAAATCAATGTAGTGTAAAAATTGGAAGTATTTACCCTCAAAAACACGTTCCATTTCAAATAATACAAAATTTCACTTTTATCGCACGGCACACTAGCTCGATTGGAAGATGAATTTCGACTGAAATTGTTGGCAGGCACGCAACGTGACAGTGCATCGTGAACGATTGTTTATTTCTTCCAATCTCACTTCTTGTCTTACAAGGAAAGATCCCAAGTGTCCAACTTCGATTTTGATAATTTTTTGTGAGACGATGGTATATTATGGATCCCTAATTATGTCTGCAAAATATTAGGTGTAGATAGGTGGTCAATAGTTTTAAAGATATAAACAATTAAACTTCATACATTGTTGATATACCATGATTTGCAGCTCAAGTTTTCGAAGTTCCATTAACGGTGTAAGCAGGTTGCGTGTCAATCACGCAAACGTCTCAGGTTCGAGTCCCATCTATGAAACGTGCTTTTTTTCACTTCCTTTTAATTTGTATTTTCTTTTATGTCTATTACAATTTTATTTTGGTACGAATGTACATGATGCGGGATGATATGCATTGTACGATGTAATCAAAACATACAAATCTCGAGACCATGACGGACGCTTCTTCGAAATGTATAATTTCTCGCGATATAATATTATTGCTTTCAATTTGACACAATAAACAAAAAAATACCTACAATCTTCCAAATTTTGATTTATACTAACAATCTAGTGCAATGGGTCAGATTCTTTCATTGTCAGTCTTTTTCGGATTGTTAATAATTATTTTGAAAAAAATTTTGATCCAAATTTGGCAGACTGTAGGCATTTTTTTTAAATTATGTGTAATGATTAAAACAATAATATTATATCGCGAGAAATATTTTTAATTGTCAATCAAGATGCCTTCCCTGAAGATATAAAAGATAAAAGGTGACAGTGCAATAAACAAGGATTTATAATGTTTTCATGGTGTTGAGATTTTTTATGTTTTGATTGCATGTACGATGCATATCATCTCGCATCATGTACATTAGTAACAAAATAAAATTGTAATGGACATAAAAGAAAATTCAAATTAAAAGAAAGTGAAAAAAACACGTTTCATCGATGGGGCTCGAACCTGGGACTTTTGTGTGTGAATCGCGTAACCTGCTTACACCGCTAATAGAACTTAAAATCAGGATGTTCTTATTCGACAGGTTAGTATTGCGGATACTGCTATACGGGGTGGAATTATGGGGCTTCAAGGAAAGAGTGAAAGTGGAGAGAATACAGCTGAAATACTTAAAGTGGACACTAGATTTGGACGTGTGTACACCAGGATATTTGGTTCTGCTAGAAACAAAAAGAACCCGCCTGTCCATTGCTTCTCGCGGCTCTGCGACATGCTGCCGAATAATGAGAATTACGCGTCGTAAACGTAAAAGTAGGACTTTTGAGGCGAATAACCCCCTAGATTGATCTTTTATCTAGCGATTTTGACTACTAAGAAATCCTGTCTTTGCATTATTGAAAAATCAAGAGTGGAATCCGAGACCCTTGCAATCCTCGCGTACGTATACCTGCTCTAGCGGTGTGCGATTGCTTAAATATATCTAATTTGTTGGAAATTTAATGTAGTTTAAATGTGCAAAAAGATTTATGCACTTATCGCGGTGTAAATTTGTTTTTTTTTGTCTGTTTCGAAATGGGATTTTCTGTACAGGTTGAAAAGCATGGTGAAATGCATAATATGACGGAACAAGTATTACAGAGATATCTGGTTTCCTTTCGTTGGCCATTCTTTTGCAAACTACACTTTGTATTGGTGGATGAGATATTTTCTATAGGTTGTATTTTTGTAATTAGATCTTCTACGTCGGTTAAAATTATCCCTCTGCATTCCATAAGAAATGAACAATAAAAACTGTAATTGTGTCAATTATGGAGTATTTTATGTGTATATCATTTTTAAGCACCTTCCACCAACGGTGACATGTCTTAAAAATTGATTATTTGTGTGAAATTTTCAAATAAAACGTAATAAATAATGCAAAGACGGGGTTTCTTAGTAGTCAATATCGCTAGACGAAAGATCAATCAACGGGGCTATTTGCCTCAAAAGTCCTACTTTTACGTTTACGACGCGTAATTCTCATTATTCGGCAGCATATCGACAGCCACGACAGGCGGCAGCACCGTCGCGTGTCCATTGCTTCCCGCGGCTCCGCGACATGCTGCCGAATAACGATAATGACGCGTCGTAAACGTAACAGTAGGACTTTTCAGGCAATTAGCCCCGTAGATTGATCTTTCGTCTCGAAATTTTGACTACTAAGAAACCCCGTCTTTTCAAGATTGAGAAATCAGGAGTGTAATCCGGAACCCTTGCAATCCTCGCGTACGTATACGTTGTCTAGCGGTGCGCGAGTGTCTGTGGTGATTGTGTGCAGTCACGCGCGAAATAAAACAAATACATAGGTTTTGGGACTGTATTCGACAAAAACGCGGAGAGAACTAAGAAAGCACGGTGCATCAACGAGGGAATCTGCAGAAGAGGAGGATCGTCAGGTACAAGGAGATCATCGAGCATGCTCGAACGATTTTGTGATTTCGCTTTGATGTTCGCCGACAATAGCGACAATGGCCGACCTCGTCCCCTTTGTGGCGTTCTTTTAGCTCGTCGCTGGTCGCCAAGGGACATAAATTTACGGCAATTAGCGGTATCAAGTCCGATAGACGAAGAGCAGACGAGCTCGCAGGTTGTGGACCTCGTCGTGTTGTTGCCAGCCGTGCAACGACACCCGCGACTGACAGTTCGTTCGCTCTCTCGCATTCTGCACAATAATGTGCACATCGCCGGTCAAGCACATGGGCCGCCACGCCAACCTGCGTATCGTTCGATGAACGACCACGGGCACACACGACTATTTTCGCTCGCATCGATTTTATTGGACGAACGTGTGCGCGTCTCCGGTGCCGCGGTTCTCCGCGATATACGCTTCATCGTCTATTATCGTCGCTTCCGTCTTCGAACGAGTTCCATTCAGATTGCGAAACGGATTTAATTCAGGAATTGATGTCCACCGGCGGAATACTAATTATACACGGATGAATATTAGCTTGTTAGATCGTTCCTCGCGCGTGGGCCACGCGTTACGAAATCACTCTATCCTCGCTTTCCAAATTTCTAAAGAATACTTGCCGCGGAGTCATAAATTCTGAACGATGTACTTTGTTACACGGAAATATTCGTAATTGAGCTACAAATAATACTTGTTAACTATTATAGTTTCTTAATATTAAATTACTGATGCTCTCGCCGCGAAGGTTCGATCATTTGTTTCTTGATTTACAAAGCAATTTTGCTAACTACAGTATTTTATCGATAACGCTGTCCAACAGTCAAAAATCATTTCGATTCCCACTATGCGATTCTTATAGAGTTTTTCGCGCTGATTCCGAATCTGACCTTAATTTTTCTCCTGTACGTAGAGTTTTTGAGAAAATTGAGTTTAAAAGAAAGACACATTTTTCAACTTTGAACAATTATTGTGATGTTAATACATGTCGGGCGAAGGTATTTCGCTTTTGGATCGAAAAAAATGTCGACGTCGGAAATTTAAAAGGGTGGTTTCTCAAGATGAAAGTCTGCTCTATCGCGTGGTATAGTTCGATTTTCCGCTGAACCCTTATTTTTTTATATAAATTGAAAAATACCCTCAAAAATGGGTGCAAAAGTGGTGTCTCTCCGTCTTTAATCGTTGTTTAAACATGTTTAAACAATCATAATGTAGAAACCTAACCAAGTAGAAGCTGTACAAACTAGTTTTAAGTTAGGTTAAGTACAGGCTAGTTCACGCAACTTGCACACCTGTATAACTACCAAAGTATGTGTTGCACGAAAAAGTTTTGTATACAGAAGTTGCATGGTCTGAAGGGGTATATTGTATAGTGTATTTATTTTTTTTACAGGTGGAAGCGTTTCGGACATTTGAAGGTCGACTTTGTTTTTTTAAATAGAATACTATATCCTTTATACCAAAATATGGAAGAATGTCGAGTTCTGAGTAAAAAAGTATTGATCTTCATTGGTCCTGAACCTAATAATTAACGAGTAATTTCACTTTATTTCTTGAAAATTTTCTTCACGTAATATCAAGTTAGAAATTCAACTTTATCACAGATTTCTGCAGGACATCACGATAGATGTTATCGTGTTTATAAACATTGTCACGTAGAAAAATAAGGTTGAATTTCTGACTTGATATCGCGCGAAGAAAATTTTCAGGAAATAAAGTGAAATTACTCGTTAATTATTAGGTTTGGGCCCAATGAAGGTCAATACTTTTTTACTCAGAATTCGACATTCTTCCATATTTTGTTATAAAAAATATAGTATTCCATTTAAAAAAACAAAGTCGACCTTCAAATCTCCGAAACGCTTCCACCTCTAAAAACAATAACTACACTACATAATGTACTCCTTCAGACCATGCAACTTCTGTGTACAAAACTTTTTCGTGCAACGCATACTTTGGAAGTTATATAGGTGTGCAAGTTGCGTAAACCACCCTGTATTTTCGTCAACCTTTAATCATTTTTTGCACAAGAAATAATACGCCAATCCTTTCGAACCTTTACAGTTACTTTATTTAACATTATAACAAGTGAAAAACATTTTTCTGGCAATAGAATTATGATAAATATTGGGTTGTAACATAACTTGTTTACATTATAACATAACAAACATTGTTACATAACATAACATTGTAACATAACAAAACTTTTTCGTGCAACGCATACTTTGGAAGTTATATAGGTGTGCAAGTTGCGTGATCTACCCTGTACATGCAATATACAAACCATGCTTGGTTTAAAGCATTAAACAAAATAATAATAATTCTAAAACTATACAGAGACGTTCGCGTCGGATGTGCACGAAAGACGCAGTCGAATCGCAACTATTTCAAAGGGTAAATACATTTAGATAAATTAAACAGCGCGAAACCTCGTTAAAAAAAACTGAGAGTAACACTCAAGAACGTTCTTTTAGCGGATCTCATTATCCGCGGTGTTAAATTAACGAAGAACTCGATGGTTGACTTCAGGCTCCCGGCAACGAATGAACGGAATACCCTCGCGGTAGAAAGTGAGTACGAAAGAAATCGTCAGCGTCGCAATTAGCGGGACTTCTTAAATTCCCTCGACAATTAGCGCGTTCGTCAACGACGCCAGACTACCCTCAGACCAAGCAAACAGAGAGAGGAAGAACGAACGCGAGTTCCTCCGTGGAACAAGTGCATAGGTCTTTCAACTCGTGTCTGAAAAATCTTTTCGACCTCGATGCTCTTAGAAAATCGACAAAAAAATCCGCAAAGGATGCACACGTTTGTTAAATTAACACTACCTTAAAAGTAACTGATACATGTTTCCTTATAAAAATGACAAGATTGATTTTATTTAGACTTTGTGCCTACTAAAGATATTTGTACAATCAATTCATATAAAATCATTTTAATTATTTCAATAATTGTAAAATAATAAATCAAGGAATTTCTCCCATACGCTGTTCTTCGTTGCGTTCGAAACCTTCATCGTCGATTAAACTACTAAATACAGTTCAAATTATATCGTTTTTGGTGTCATTTTAATAATAAAAAAAGCCAGAAATAAGTCCCATAAAAAAATAATTAAAAATACAGAAGTTTTGTTATTGGATTAGTAGTGGTCCACACCGATACGCTTCAGCCGCGCGATACGTATTTACATGCTCTCCTTTTCTACGTTCGGCTTTCGTTTGTACTCTCGACACGGCCGCGAATCTAAAACGCGAAATTTAGTAACATTTTGCCCAAAAACCAACTGTCTCGTATAGATATCTGTTAAATGTTTATTGCTTTCTAAATATCCATCATCCCCGAAAATGAAAGATTAATAAAATTTAATAAAAACCATTACTGTAACAAACAGTTAAAGTTGAAAGTTTTTAAGATAGCCCTTTCTCATGGAAAAAAATTGCTTTTCTTCTTCAAGATGCTCTGACGATCCTTTTTAATATTTTCCTTCCAATTTTTTTTTAAATGAAAGATTTATCTATAAACTATAAATTAACATTGTCAAATGAAAATTAGTATTTGTAATGTATTAAAAATGTTACGCTAAGTGTAATGAAAAAATTTGCAAAATTATCAATACTTGGTACGGAGTATCTTTTGAGTCATAAGAGGTCATAGAATTTGACAAAATGGAATACTTTCAGCATACTTTTCTCTATGTAATCATGCAAAAATCACGTGCTATATCTATTGATGTAATGGCAAAAAAAGGAAAAAAAAGGAAAAACTAATACTTAGTCACAATGTTCCTGTTGTACTTAAATGTAGATACCGAAGGTTAGATGTTTATTTCCTGAGCCAGGATTCTTGGACCTAAAAGATATCGGTAACACAACACCTAAAGGCCATGTGTTCTTTCTCAGATAAAGCTGAGGGCCTTTTGGTCCCGATTGACCTGGGTTTCCTTCTTCCCGTTACAGTCAGTTAGTCGATCTTGAAGAGGCTAAGAGAACACTTGCACGAGTGGATTTTCAAATAACGCGTTTTCATTTAAAATCCTTGACCCTGCTTCCCACAAAAACCAACAATATCACACGTTATTATTGTTTAAATCATTCTCGCATTCATCGTCGGGATTCCGTGACGACTAAGAAACACTGTAGACTCTAAACACTTCAAATCTTTATGCTATGGAACAATTTTTTGAGCGTTATATTCCATGTTTTTTTCCTTTTTATTTAAATTTTGTTCAAATTCAGATCTTTCGGTCAGTATAACAGGGATAGATGCAACATTGATAAAGAATTTTCACATACTACTACAAGTCATTTCATTGTAGACCTTGACAAATTTCAACAATATACTTGTAATACAGCAAAACGTTTCATAAATCTTTATGGCTTGGCATTATATGCCGGCTTCGGTACACAAACTATTAATTCACGGGACAGAAATAATAAAACACGCACTGTTACCAATTGGTCAATTGTCTAAGGAGGCTCTGGAGTGTAGACATAAAGATTTTAAAAATTATAATATAATATATTTCATGAGTTGTTGTTATTCTTCTGATCCGTATATATCAACTTTACGTTTAAAGTCTAACAATAAGAAACCAAGAGCACTGGACCCAGAGGCAGAGAAAATGATAATTACATAAAAACTGTTAACTGATACAGTAAGAATAAATAATTTATCTAATTCTCAACTAATAAACTAAATTTAGTATATTTATTATCGTTTACGTTTCACTTTGTGCTTTATACAGGTACATAGATTGTGAATTTTTAAGAAGGATCAGATAAATTCTCACTGGAGGTCTTGGAAAATCAAGAAACAAAATTTAATTCAAATAGCGATTTATCAAAAATTTAGAAGAATAATATATTGACTAAGCTGAATGTGTTTCATTTCAAAAAATTTGCTAAAAGTTGTTAAATTTGTAAATATATTAAAAAAACAGTAAAAAAGAGCTATTAAATAAACGAAAAGTATACCACATTATACACAATTAATCCTATACCCCAAATTTCACGTCGATATCGTTAATAGATTAGAAGTTATAACAAAATGTCACTAAATTTCGCGTTTTAGACCACTGTGCGGTCGGGGCGGCAGAGACAGTTATAAAAAAATAGTGTCCCTACGCGTTACTTCTCCGTGCAGAACACAGCCGTTTGCAAAATAACGCGACTTTACTGTATCATGTTTCTGATCATTTCCTACACAACGAGTCAGCCTATTGCTATGAACGACATATAATTTTTGTGACACCCTGTACAATAAGAGAATATTTATACAGAATTTTAGAAAGAGC
>CM052196.1:17648677-17661439 GCA_028455805.1 Lasioglossum figueresi
TTTCACGATAATCCATCCTGTTACACCCGATGATGAAACAGGCATCGGCTAGTTCACAAACTTCCATCTAGTGGCGTCCCGGTAGTGAAAAAGACATCGGCTTGTCCACGAGTACTCCTTTCTTGCTACCTAGTAGCAACCCGATGATGAAACAGGCACTGACGATTTCACGATAACCCATCCTGTTACACCCGATGATGAAACAGGCATCGACTAGTTCACAAACTTCCATCTGGTGGCATCCTAGTGGTGAAACAGGCATTGGCTAGTCCACGACAACCCATCCTGTGACACCCGGTGATGAAAGAGACATCGGCTACTCCACGACTACTCCTTTCTTCCTATTTAGTGGCGACCCAGTGATGAAACAGGCACCAACTAGTCGTCGACAACCCATCCTGTGACACCCGATGATGAAACAGGCATCGGCTAGTTCGCAAACTTCCATCTAGTGGCGTCCCGGTGTTGAAACAGACATAGGCTAGTCTACGATAACCCCTTTCTTTCATACCTAGTGACGACCCGGTGATGAATTTCACGGTAAATCCCGTTCACACGAACAAATCTCGGCCATATCTTATGCGTCAGCCCTGGGGCCGTAACAACGAAATGGTACGCGCGTCTCGATAAAAAGAATCGGTGAGACTTCCTTATCGGGCGTATACTGTTGGCTCAAGCCGAACCGGCAAAGGGCTAATTCGAAGCTGACGATAAGGGGGCTCGGCGTACAAAGAGCCGGACAGAGACAGATAACAGCTTAGCCACGATAACGCTTATCGGACTCGAGTTTTCCATCTCTTTTTCTAACGAGCGACAGGTTCACTATCCATGGATACTCGACTCGGTGATTCACGTCAACGTTTGCTTTATAATCTTTCCTGATCGTACTCCATTTTTTTCAAGTGCGAGGCTTGTGTGCTTATTTGGTAACGAGATACCTGGCTGTCGTCGTCGACGATAGCGATAACGGACGCAGAAAATGTATACACGACGTGTTAGATTCGACGAGATAGTAAACGGTAGTGGATACCTTCCTGTATATGGCTTGCACTTTTGCGAACGCATTCTGATACTTTTGAACGTTTGGGGACTGGTTTTGAACTTGTTAATGTACCTATTACTGCGGTGTTCGTTTCACTGCGGTACTTTTCCCCAATGAGAAATTAAAATATGTAAAAACTAATATTTTTCCCTGAACAAAGTACACATCAATGAGAATGTATTCTCGTTGGCGAGGTAAACAAAATTGTCAATCATTGTCATATTTTTATAATATCGGGATTTGAAAAAACATTCTTCAGAAAAGATAAAATCATTTTTCTTCTATCTCGATGACCAGAAGACTGTTGTTCACATGATTGTACATTTTTCATATTGCTTTATATTGCATAGGCGAAAGTTTTATTGTAATATTTGAACAATCAATAACCTGCATTCAGAATGGTATTTTATAAACGATCGAGATTTTTTATTTATTTCAGTTCCTGGCCACATTCATACCGATTAGGATACTTCCATTTTGACTGTTTTTACTTTACAAAAATGCAATTTGTGCGCTTCAAATACTCATACGTCTCTGCAAGATCCTAATCCATAAAACTCAATTCTGAGGAAAGTTCCTGAAGATTGGTAACAAAATGGTACTCAAAACCGGAACACCCCGTGATCTGTATCGACACGAGACACGAAAAATCGATGATGTCCGAGTGGGTACTATGAAAAGATAGCGATGACATCTGGATCGCAGTTGACACTAACGATTCATGGGTCATAAGAGTAGATATCGTTGGTCCAGAAGTCGTAAAAGACGATACAAACCGTCTCCGGTCAGTTGTATCAACGGCTAAAATTAGTTCTAATTCATAAACAAATTTGATCATTTATTACATTGATTATATTATTTGAAGGATCTTTGTAAGTTTCTTCGTCGACGTCTTTTACACAAATTTCTAGGCGCCATAAACACACACAGAGTCTCTAATCCAGTGTTTCTCAACCTGTGTGCCACGAGAGATTGTCAAATGTGTCGCAAGGGTTTTTGACAAATAATTGTTCTTAAATAACAAATAATAATATGAATAATATATATATATATATAATCTTTATTCATAAATATATGCCTTTCGGCGTTACACTTCTCTCTCCTTCCTTCCTTTCTCCATTCTTTAAACCTTTACATTTTCTTAATTTAATTTAACCCCCTCTACATTTTATCCTTTTCCCTTCTTACCCTCCATGTCCTTCGCTATTCCATACTGTTTATCTTAATTTAATTCTCCCACTCCTCCCTTTCCTTTTTCTCTACCCTTTCTCTTTTTTCTTTTAGCTTCCTGCCCCATTTTGCTCCTTTCCCCTTTTCATCCAAGATAATATGAATAATAATTCTTCGGAAAAAATATGGATGAGTTTTGGCTTCCTGTCAAAAATTTGTACCCTGCAATCAGCTTGAAAGCTATTAAAATTCTTCTGCTTTTTTCATCTTTATAGTTCTGTGAATTTGGATTTTCAGCATTGACAGAAATCAATGTCTGGCGACTTTGGAACCTCGTTTTGATTTAATCTGTTCAAGAAACCAGGCTGTCCCATTGAATAAATTTTGTAAATAAATAATTTGTTTTTTTTTATCATACAACTTTTACATTTTTTATATTCAGGTGTGCCGCAAATAATTCCAGATATTTTTAGTGTGTCGTCAACGAAAAAAGATTGAGAAACACTGCTCTAATCTATGCGACACGAAATTCAAGAAGAAGGTTTAACGTTCTCATTGTTACAAACTGTACGTTAAATGTGCATCGTTAAACGTCAACGAAGATGCCAAGTTCACGATCGAGATTGGCATCTCTTGCTACAGCACGTATAGTAATAGCAGAGTACAAAGATAGTTCGGTGCGCTAATATACGGCAATTCCTCGACCCTCCGACGACGAAGAAGGGTCGTCAATTAATTAATTAATATTGCTGCGTCTACAAAGAAAATTATCGGTCAATCAAGTTCAAGGTATTTACACTCTACCGTTTAGACCAAACATTTTCTTCCTCCCATATTGGTGCGCGCACGGTGCACAATACACTTTGCATAAGTAACAAGTTCCAATTAACCATTGAACCCAGGGGCGTCGTTCGTTATCCCCCTCTATCATAGCTACGATCATAATCCCCAGCGGAACACAGTTTAACAGAACGGTTTAACACATAAAGGACGCCGTGGCGAGTCGTCTCACGGTTTCATGTGAAAGAGACGTCCTGGAGGTTGCGATATTCGACATGCTGCCGAATAATGAGAATTACGCGTCGTAAACGTAAAAGTAGGACTTTTGAGGCAAACAGTCTCCTAGATTGATCTTTCGTCTAGCGATTTTGACAACTAAGAAACTCCGTCCTTGCATTATTGAGAAATCAGGAGTGGGATCCTAGCGGTGTGGGAGTGTACTGTGGTGACTGTGTGCAGTAGGGTGGACTATGGTGAGAAAAAAATTTGTGCAAAGTTTGAGATCGATCGGAAAAAAAGGATCACGTGGCGCATTTCAATTGAAAATTTTGAAAATTTTGAAATTCATCGTAACTATGAAGTATTATATATCGCTGGATTTGTAATTTTTTTCTAAATAAGAATATGGAAAAATTATATGACCTTAATTTTTTAAAAATGACGATGACCTTGAAATTTCGAAAATTTGATTTAAAAAAAAAATCTTTTTTTTTGCCATTATATTTACCATATTGAACAGTGCAACTTTCTCCTCTAACATTTTTTTCGTATAACCACAAATAACAGTGATATTTAATTTTGTATTGGACTATATATGTGAATGAATATATTCTACAGAATAGTAATAAAGAACTATTTCTTATATTCTAATGTAAGAATATCCGCTTTTAGGATGGGAAAGACAGAGTGGGTCACCATATCGTTTTATTAAATTAACAGACAAACAATACAAAAGCTAGAGAGAAAATCCAAACTTGACAACAGTTACTGAAAGAGCGATGTTTCACCATTCGCGATCATGGGAAGAGTGGGTCCTCAGGCCCGAAGTGGCTGTAAGGACCCGCGCTGCCAGCGTAGCTGTGTGGTCCGACTGGGCCGCAGACCCTCGACGCTCGATTTTTCTTACACCAAAGAACTCTATTTTATATTTACACGTTTTTCGCTATTGTAGTTTAGACAACCACAGAATTATCGGAATTATCGAGTGTTTGTGCTGACACCATGCGGCGCGCGACAGTCACTACACACAACATGGCGGCGCTATAACCTGTCAGTGACACTGGAAATCGTTCAACTCTAAACATTTATAACTTGCGAACCATTGATTCACCAGGATCGAAACCTGGATTCCTCGCATCTTCCCGTCCAAATCTACTGGATAACATAGGAAAGTGGTAAAAATTTATAGGAGAAAGGCAAAAATTTCTGGTTACGCAAGGAAAAGAGCAGCCAATTTGTACACTGTGCACTTAAAATTCGCACCGAGACTCACAAACGTAAGAAAGCACTGTCTAAGGAATCCGAAGTTCGGTCTGCGACTGTGTTGCTAAGGTATAAGAATGCGACTTGATTCCCGTTTACCCTCACATGAATACACACTATTAGGGTCCCCAACGCAATAATTAAAACACAGTTAGCTGAAAGTTCATTTTTAAGGTTTTGCCCACGTTTTCGGGCTTTGTGGTAGCACTGTGCGACGCGATAATAACTGCTGATAATTGCCACGGTGGAAATTTCACGCTACCGTCCGAATGGAATACACGGTTTGACGATGCTATCGTAATTGGGACGCCTCGCAATAATGCAAAACATTGCGTTGAATTATGGGGAGGAGCGCGAGGACGTGGGAAACCGTTTAGCATACAATGATCGCGAACGAGGAAAAAATAATTCTACGAACGCCGGGTAATTAGATGAGATATTTTTCTATCGACCGCGTGGGCATTGCGTCTTCGGACTTCTTCGACAATTCCGTACTGCAGACTGTTTCGATTTACATAAATGGATGATACGAGAAATGCAAGCCCCGCGATGTTGAAGGGACGGAGGAAAAATGCGTGCGGCCGGAATAGAGGATTGGTTTACAGATGCATTAGTTAACTGGAAAGCAGCAGACGCAATAAATGTCTCGGCAACGTTCATCTGGAATCTAGATAGCAAGAGCCGGGTGAATCAGACGGTGGTGAGCTTTCAGATTTTGTCGCGATGAGTAATCCACTGTTTCGAAACGTATACAGTAGGGTGGCTCTTATTTACTCTCGACGCAATTTCTTTTCAACATTTTACAGCACCCCTCAAGATTGTTCCATATAATTAAACAAATCTGTGCACAGAAAACGAGCCCCAAAGCCCTTAAACATTAAAATAATTGATTAAATGCTCGTAAAATCTTGTTCCTCGAGTATCTTGTAAATTATTTACCACAACGACGAATATGTTAGACAAAGCCTAGTAGTTTTCTTTATACGAGAATCGGGCTCAAACTTTACATAAATTTTTTTTAAATGTTGGGAACAGTCTTGGGGGATGCCGTAAAGTAATTTAAAAAGTCGAAAATAAGAGACACCCTAGTATGTTGCACTACAGGTGGGAGAATACAGGGGCAGTTGAGGGGAAAATGAGGAATACAGAAATCTCGGGTTCGGCTTCGTTTTATAATTATTAGCAATAAAAATACGCTGAAAATGTTGCAATCCGACCAACATTAGCATTAAGTGAACTTAATTGCTAACAATTAAAAATCCGCCTAAAATGCTGCGACCCGAGCAACAAAGATACAAGTTATTTACGTCATAGTACATAGTTTCGCATGTACAGTCGACTCGGAAAGTAAGTTAACGATTGGTGTACGCGAATGACACATCTTTACTCTTTAATGATGATAATATATGTTTCCCTAACTATTTGTTTATTTACTTATTTATGTCATTCATCATATTATTCATTTCGCTACATATCATCCATCGTTAATTTACGTTACGTCTATGACATATGCGACATATGCCTTTGTTTATCGGGTTGCAACATTTTAGGCGCATTTGTATTTGCTAATAACTAGACTGCGGATCTTCATGCAAAATAAAAATTGTCTGCATCGATTGGAAGAAATAGAAACTATCTCGAATGTTATTTCTTTCTTTAGGGACTACGTTTCCTAGACAGAAGCACTCGCGCGTGACTGCACACCAATAGACTACGTATACGTACGCGAGGATTGCAAGGGTCCGGGATACCACTACTCATTTCTCAATAATGCAAAGACGGGGTTTCTTAGTAGTCAAAATCGCTAGACGAAAGATCAATCTAGGGATCTATTTGCCTCAAAAGTTATAATTCTACGTTTACGACGAGTAATTCTCATTATTCGACAGCATATCGACAGCCACGATAGGCGGCAGCACCGTCGCTTGTCCATTGCAAATCGTCTTTATCTGATACAAAATTCGACATATTTAAAGCTATGAGAAACTATGTTTTTTACACAATGACAATTAATAACGAACTGGCTTTTAACCGTGTATGTTTACCCTCCGAAACGGCATGGACGTTATTAGTCTATACCAACAAATGTATTAGTAACGTCGTCACTTAGCAAAATCGACATTATTAACCGAAACACCTATTAGCTTAAAATTTGCAGCACGTGTACGGTGTCGTTTCAGTAGAGATTTCCACAGGTTGCACCCGGCCAGCCTGTTCGCGGTTTTCTTCTCGTGCATAGCGTGACGCTTCTTTTTCTAGCGCCAACACACGGCACACCAGATTTACCCTGGAATTTTCTCCGCAGCCACGTGTTATTTCCGTCGAATGTGTTTTGCCTCGGGAACGAACGCGGCGGGACGTCGTCATCGTTTAGAAACGAAACAATGGCGATGACGGTCTGTTTCATTTATGGTGTTGAGCGAGCGTTAAGGACTGCGTCTCCTAGACAGACGTTACTCGCGCACACCGCCAGACCACGTAGACGTACGCAAGGATTTCTAGAATCCGGGATTCCACTTCTGATTTCTCAATAAAGCAAAGACGGGGTTTCTTAGTAGTCAAAATCGCTAGATGAAAGATCAATCTAGGGATCTATTTGCCTCAAAAGTCATACTTCTACGTTTACGACGAGTAATTCTCATTATTCGACAGCATATCGACAGCCACGATAGGCGGCAGCACCGTCGCCTGTCCTAATAATGTCCTTTTTTCACAGATGCAATTCTAGTAACCCTTGAAGATGATCTGAATGAAGATCGAAACGTCGGAATTATTTAAGTAATTGGCAAAATTGCTGTGTAAATTAAGTAACAAATGATCAAACCCTCGCGCCGAAAGTATTAACAATTTTTTTTAAACAGCCTTATCTCGAAAGTGAAAGTATGCGACATGCGGCGTTCTTCCTTGCAACCGCAGATATGGTGTTGTAATTAGCAACGTGTAGCTGCCGCAGCTTTCATAAGAAAGTAAGTACATGTGCGGCTGTATGCTTCCGAATACTGCAAATTACACCTCGTAAACGTAAAAATAGAACTTTCGAGGACGATCACGGCCTAGATCGATCTTTTATCTAACGCTTTTGACTACTGAAAAACCCCATCTTTCGATAATCAAGGATTGAGAAGACGCATCTCACACCCCTGCAATCCTGGAAAAACGAGTCTACCTCCTTAACACTTTACCCACCGGATGCGTATTAATGATTTTGATAGAGAAACCATCAATTTACAAAATTGTTCAACAATTTTGAATGTCATCTTCACAATTTTGCTGTAAATGCATAAAGATCCGAAGTCTGATAACTATAAAACGAAGCGAATCACCGCGCTTTGAATGAAGCACATTTTTTGGACAGCCTGTACGGTACGTTTAATTCCGTGTGGAAAATGTGGTCGAAGATGTTGATAAGCCTCAGACGCGTAGATATTTCGGCGAAGGGGTCGTTCGCCCCATGTGAAAGCAACAGTGACTTTCGAGCACGAAGACATCCCCCAGGTTCTACGTTCGCACGCGTGTGTAGCATCGGCGCGATCTCTACTGCTGACGTCAATCCTTTCCCAGGACAAAGCTCCTGCCGCCGCGCCACGCCATACCACGCCATACCATAGCGAAGGGTGCGTTTATGTATCCCGGAACACAGTCGGGGGCTGTTCGACGGCGCCGGGCGACGAGACGCTTCTCAAACTCTCCCAACAAAACATTCGTCCGTCGGCCCCCATAATACTACCAACTTCTCCCTATCCTCTGCCAGCCATTGTTTTTCCTCTCGTTTCCATCCTCCTTTTTCCTTCAACCACTTGCTCTCCTTTCTTCATGCCTAACTCACACCATGATTCCCGGAATTGCGTTGTCAGAAATATTCCACCATAAACGTGATCATTTCCGGAGATTGTGCAGAATAAACTTGAACCCGCAGTCCAACTTATTTCCAAAGTCGCTGTCGTAATGAAATAGTACTTCGAACCGGAAATACAGTATTACACAGTTCCATATTACAGTATGGAGTCTCAAAAAGCGTAGAGGTACTACGTTATTTGAAGTTTCCCGAACACAATAAAGAACAACGAGTAAATGACAAAGAATGACAGCCGCGAGGCCATTGCAATTTGAATGCAAATAGGGAAGTTCTTTTATTTTTCATTCTTTTTCTACAGAACTTTTACCAACGTATTTGTGATTTTTCTAATTAAAACATGTCTAAATGAGGCATATGTGATGATAATGATAATGTGTGATAATAACTCGCTGTGATATCGGTAAATATGATTGAAACTCTGTCGAGATTGGTCTTTTTCAACCAGAGAATCTCACAAATCTATTGATGCAAGTTTCGTACAAGTGGAACTAAAAATAAAGAAGTTATGAATGAAACGTGATCGGTTCTTTAAACATCTCACATAATGCGAGACCCGGAAGCAAATTCGGGTCTTTAAATTTAAACAGCTCAACATGCGAGACCTGAAAGCGAATTCAGCACTGGGTCTTTGAACTGTTGTATTTACGTAGTTCATCGACCGAGCACCAAGAAGCGAATTCGAATCTTGAACAGCTCAACATGGGAGACCTGGAAGCGAATGCAGCAATGTGCCTTTGAACTGTTGTGTTTACATAGGTCATCAACCGAGCACCAAAAAGCGAATTCGAGTGTTTAAACAGCTCAACATGAGAGACCTGAAAGCGAATGCAGCACTGTGCCTTTGAACTGTTGTGTTTACATAGCTCATCAACAGAACACCAAGAAGCGAATTCGAGTCTTCAAACAGCTCAACATGGAAGATTTAGAAGCGAATAGAGCAATGTGCCTTTGAACTGTTGTGTTTACATAGCTCATCAACAGAGAACCAAGAAGTAAATTCGAGTCTTGAAACAGCTCAACATGGGAGATCTGGAAGCAAATGCAGCACTGTGCTTTTGAACTGTTGTGTTTAAATAGCTCATCAACCGAGCACCAAGAAGCGAATTCGATTGTTTAAACAGCTCAACATGGGAGATCAAGAAACGAATACAGCACTGTGCCTTTGAACTGTTGTATTTACGTAGTTCATCAACCGAGCACCAAGAAGCGAATTCGAGTCTTCAAACAGCTCAACATGGGAGATCTGGAAGCGAATAGAGCAATGTGCCTTTGAACTGTTGTGTTTACATAGCTCATCAACCGAGCACCAAGAAATGAATTCGAATCTTGAACAGCTCAACATGGGAGATCTGAAAGCGAATAGAGCAATGTGCTTTTGAACTGTTGTGTTTACATAGCTCATCAACAGAGCACCGAGAAGTGAATTCGAATCTTCAAACAGCTCAACATGGGAGATCAAGAAATGAATAGAGCAATGTGAATTTGAACTGTTGTGTTTACATAGCTCATCAACCGAGCACCAAAAAGCGAATTCGAGTGTTTAAACAGCTCAACATGGGAGACCTGAAAGCGAATGCAGCACTGTGCCTTTGAACTGTTGTGTTTACATAGCTCATCAACAGAGCACCAAGAAGCGAATACGAGTCTTCAAACAGCTCAACATGGGAGATCAAGAAACGAATAGAGCAATGTGCCTTTGAACTTTTGTGTTTACATAGCTCATCAACCGAGCACCAAGAAGCGAATTCGAGTGTTTAAACAGCTCAACATGGGAGACCTGGAAGCGAATGCAGCACTGGGTCTTTGAACTGTTGTGTTTACATAGCTCATCAACCGAGCACCAAGAAGTGAATTCGAATCTTGAACAACTCAACATGCGAGACTTGAAAGTGAATGCAGCACTGGGACTTTGAACTGTTGAATTTACATAGCTCATCAACAGAGCACCAAGAAGCGAATTCGAATCTTCAAACAGCTCAACATGGGAGATCTGAAAGCGAATAGAGCAATGTGCTTTTGAACTGTTGTGTTTACATAGCTCATCAACAGAACACCAAGAAGCGAATTCGAGTCTTCAAACAGCTCAACATGGGAGACGTGGAAGCGAATGCAGCACTGTGCCTTTGAACTGTTGTGTTTACATAGCTCATCAACCGAGCACCAAGAAGTGAATTCGAGTCTTCAAACAGATCAACATGGGAGTCCTGGAAGCGAATGCAGCACTGGGTCTTTGAACTGTTATATTTACGTAGTTCATCAACCGAGCACGAAGAAGTGAATTCGAATCTTGAACAACTCAACATGCGAGACTTAAAAGCGAATGCAGCACTGTGACTTTGAACTGTTGAATTTACGTAGCTCATCAACCGAGCACCAAGAAGTGAATTCGAGTCTTCAAACAGATCAACATGGGAGTCCTGGAAGCGAATGCAGCACTGGGTCTTTGAACTGTTATATTTACGTAGTTCATCAACCGAGCACGAAGAAGTGAATTCGAATCTTGAACAACTCAACATGCGAGACTTAAAAGCGAATGCAGCACTGTGACTTTGAACTGTTGAATTTACGTAGCTCATCAACCGAGCACCAAGAAGTGAATTCGAATCTTGAACAGATCAACATGGGAGATCTGGAAGCGAATGCAGCACTGTGCCTTTGAACTGTTGTGTTTACATAGCTCATCAACAGAGCACCAAGAAGCGAATTCGAGTCTTCAAACAGCTCACAATGCGAGGCCTGGAAGCGAATTTTGACCGTAAGCTCCTTCTTTGAATTCGAAACTTTTATCACTTATTAAACAAGTAAATATAATCGCAATGGTATCGTGTTTGGTCTCATTTTAATCAGAAAAATTTCACGAATCCGTTGGTAAAGGTTTCGAGACGACATAACTAAAATGAGGAAAGTTTCATCAGTGCATTAGTATTGTCTCACCGATATCCGAGCTCGGATCATGTTTCTTTATAGCGCGATCGACCACCCAAAGGGAACCCCCTAGTTGTAGGAATAAAAAAGTAACATCATCCGCATAGACGAAAGTCACATCATCCGAAGGAATACTGTGTAGCAACGGATCGAAGAGTGAAATGTTGAAAAATCCAGCGAATCCGAAAACATTTGATCGGAGGAAATTCAGTGAAGGAGGGTGCGCCTTTTTATCCTAGCAACACGCGAGGGAGCCGAGCGAGCGTCGAGACGCTTTTCAGACTGTCGCAATAAAACGTTCGTCTACCCCTACCCAACACAACCAAATCAACGTTCCCCAAAAATATCGTTGTATTTGCATGAGGACACCATTTACCGAGCAAAATGTCTTCCCATGAGCGGAAGATTTAACAATCTTTTACAATCGTTCATTTCCTAGAAGAACATTTACATCGACTGTACACCTATTATTATATGTAGAATATGGTGTACACCTTGAATATTTCCGGTACTTATAATATTAGGTGTACAGTTGAGTTCGGTGCCTTTTGAGCATACTTTTGATCTTTATTTATAAAAAAAAAAGGAATACTCGTCACGTTTCGAAGTAATTACCATTACTTTCTACACACTTCTCCCACCTTTCGGGTAGCTGGCGAATCCCGTTTCTATAAAAGATGGTTTTAATTTGAAATACAATCACAATTGAATATATGTAAAAGCACCGAACTTATTTATACAGCTAATAATAAAGTTGCATGGTATAGAGGGGCAAATATTGTAATGTAAAAACACTGTTTATGTGCGCGAAGACAATTCGGAGATTTCAAAAATATATTGACCTTCATATGTCCTTGATCTAATAGTTAATAAGATATTATCGAAATAATTTCCTATAAAGCTCTCACCATATTCTATGCGAGGAACATCAGTTCGAGCACCTACTAGCTTCCAGGCAGTACGTACAAATTTATTTCGATGATATCTTGTTAACTAGTAGATCTAGGGTATACAGATTCTATTTAAAAAAACAAAGTCGACCTTCAAATCTCCGAAACGCTTCCACCAGTAAAGAAAATAAATACACTACATAACGTACCCCTTCAGACCATGCAACTTCTGTATACAAAACTGTTTCGTGCAACGTATACTTTGGAAGTTATATTTTCACCCGAGGCTAATCAAGAGAACAGCACTGTATGTAGGTCAACACATTTTCACACAAGAATTCGATACTCAATCAATTCACGATGATTAGAATACGTGATACAAAAAGTAGATCTTTACATTGAAAGAAATCAAGGCGACTTTGGAATCTTTGAAACACCTTCGCTCACATAACAAGCGTTTACAAGTAACGAAAATATTAAAGGTATAGACAAAGTTATTGCCCCAATACATATTTAGTTTTCACTCGGACCAATTTTAACTGGAAAGTTAAACATTTCTTTCGACCTAGAATAATTCCATTCTATATTAATTCTTTTGTTTGTATGAATATGAAATT
>CM052196.1:17669910-17714627 GCA_028455805.1 Lasioglossum figueresi
ATAATATAATACGGGTGCTGCGAATCAATCATTATAAACTTTTTATTCTGATCAAGGCCAAAAATGATGTTGTCCGGACTGAGAGTCACTGAGAGTCGATGTAGGTTCTTGTCCGGACTGCGAGTTGATGTGCAGCCAATAGTGGCACGGCCAAAGCCCGGGCGTGAGCACTCTCATTTACTCTCTGCTATCAAAGACTGCCAGCCTCTGTGCTATTCTGCGAGACGTGGAAGTTGGCGCGAGTCAGCGCGGGGATAACGTGGCACTTACAGTGATCTGAAATACCACATCGCTAAAAGTTCCACCACCGACGAAAATAGTATCAAAATAGTGCCAAAACATCGTCTAAAATATGGCGTAGAATATAACATTTAATAATAATCGATATGGTTTCGTGATGATTCGCCTTCTCACCGATGCGTCGCGACGAGAATCTCCTCAGTGGTCTTCTGCACCGATAAAATGCCGTCGGTGGCCTTCTGTTTCTCTGGCTGGAGCCAGAATATATCCTAGATGGCGTAAGAGTACACTGAAATATTCAGGTTTCAAATAGTATCAATACCATCCAGTGTTCATTTTAGCAATACTCGTATCAAATGTCAATACCAAGCATTTACGCTTATGATACGTATCAAATCTTTGTTCCAAACAAATGGAACATTATTATTAAATCTGGTCTCAAAATTTGTCTACGACCTCAGGATTTTGCAAAAGATCGATTTTTGTTAACAACTGTATAATTTACATTTGATCTGACTTTTTTTTACAAAAATTTGCTTAAAAATACTTTATTTGTAAAAGGTTGAATTTGATTTGCAGAAAGGTGAAATTAATTTGCAGAAGGGTGTAATTGATTTGTAAAAGGGTGAAATTGATTTACAGAAAGGTGAAATTGACTCGCAGAATGGTGAATTTGGAGTGCGAGACCTGTACAACTGGAATTAATCGAAATGCAGTGTGATTCTGTATTGAAACAAATATATATGGATGTTGTGATTTCACATTTCTACAATTATTTATCTGCCGACCGATTTCCTGATATGTTATATGCAATTAGTTCGGTAGCAGTGGTAACACATGAATGTGCGAACCACTATTTTCAACGTTAAAAAATAATAAAACTGCGGAAAGGTCAAGATGAAAAGACTAACGTGTATAATCAATTTCAAAAGTAATTACAGTTTAACAAATTTTGAAAACTGTTTTACTGAAAAATATTGCCAAGTTTCTTGGAAACAAAAATTAAATAGTTTTATTCAAATAAAGTAAACTTGAAAAAAAACAAACTTGAGACACAAACAACTACTTTTTTATTATTGCGGTCCTGGGAATTAATTTGTAATACTTAATGAGGCCTTAACTAGTGGAAGTAAACTTGTCCACCGTGTTTTTTTTACGATCGTACAGTTCGTAGACAACACTCCATGATCCAAACTTAAGAACTGTCAACTCCTCTATTTGTTCCAAATATTCGTATGTTGTTGTAACTAGAGCTCTATAATATGGAAATAAATAATAAACATTTACATATATCATTTGTCAAAAATTTTTAACTTTTCATGCATGAAACATAACGAACTTACTTGTACGAGCTTGTAGTAATATCCGGCGTCAGTCGAAGATAAAGAAAACATACATTTACGAAGTCATACAGTACATTCATGAACTCGACACTGGAAGATCCAAATCTTTCAATAACTGCAGCAATTATACTTTCCCTGCATTTTTTAGCATCTGCCAAATTACCTGAAAAATAATCTCATTTAATTTAGAATAAAGTTAATGAACATTTCATAGAAATAATTGATTTATATAATACCTTTTGCCATATGTAATTGTAATATAACATCTAATGTAGAGACAATATCTTTATTATATTTATATAACATTCTTTTCCTAATATTTAAACATTCTTTTAATTTCTTCAAAGCTACATCAACATTTTCTTGAGCAATGTAACTTCTAGCTTCTTTAAAGAGGTTTTCAGCTTGTTTTATTTTATGTTGTTGAAAATGTTTAGGTTTGTCGAAGCAGTCTAAACAAAATAAAGAATTTTTGATGTTGCACAATGCACCATTACATTTCGAACAGTTCATGGCAGTGAACCTTTCCTGCAGTGATAAAATGATTGTAATTTAATTGTTAAATTATTTGAAAACAAATGAACTGTTTGTATATTTACCAAGAAATATTTCAGATTTGGCTGAGTGCAAACTTTACATTTACAGGTAAAATAATACCGATTTAACAGTAATTTCTGTCTTTCTTCTATTGACATAAACCTGTAATTGGGACCTGTTGATAAGAATACGAAGTAAGCGATGAAACGTAAACACACATACATGTTTAACGCGTTGAAAACTCTTACTGTACCATAACAAATAAAAATTTCTTCATTTGCGGCAATATCCTTCGATGCTCTAACGATCTGGTATTGATCCATAAAACTAAAATATAATAATAAAAATTACATATTATTAACTAATGTAATTCATGTAACTAATGTGTCTCAAAAAAAAATAAAAAATAATTACCTGATAGCTACGTCGGACTCACAAGAATGATTCATCATACTTGCAGATGGGTAAATTCCTTTTGCTATAATGTGTGTTTTAATTTTGAAACCCGAAGACGTATCATTTCTGCTCAAGTGTAAACTGGACCTTAAAATTGAACTAGCAGTGAAAGTAAGTTGTAGGATATATCGTAGAAATAAAGAGCTTACGTAAAGATGTTTGTTATCATTTGTTATAGCATGAAAGTTGGAATTAAAACTGTTATCAACAAACTTCCCTGCGAAATGATCATTAATGTCGTTTCTTTGAAAGAAATCAGTGTATTCCAATAAATACGAAGTAAGCATGGCAGCTATCTGTAAGATTTAAGATTTAGTTGTATAAATTATACAAAAAATCTTGTTTTCATAATACTGTTGTGTTACTTACAGTACCGTTCATAATCAACTTTCTTATGGGTACTTTATCAAAATTAGTTATCAAATTTTGCATTTCATTAAATTTGATTGTATCTGTTGTTGTTGTACATAATAAAAAAATTTTCAGTGCTAATTGTCCAATCCAATTTTGTTTCCATAGACCCATTTGCTTTCCAGGACATTCCCAACAATGGTACGAAGACCACGCTTTGTTCAAACAATTTGTGTCGCAATAAAAAGTATTCAAGCACTTTGAGCATCTAAATCAACATAATTCATGATTTTCACAATAGTTTCATAAAGTATTTGTTTTATAACTACTTTACTACATATATATATTACTTACGGTACAGGAATGTCTGTGTGCTGACAACAGTGTTGACAAATATGACCCACTAGATCAGTTTTTACTAATAGAAAACTTACTGGTTTTTCTAAAAACAGGACTTCACCCTTTTTTATAAACCTATTTGCTATTACATGTCTCCCCAGTTCTTCACTGAATTTTCTATCAATGCTCGACGATGCATGTGGAAAATTAGGATTTTCATCAAACATTACTAGAGACCTTATGTCTAACGAATCATCAAACTGTTCTGACTCGTCTGGTGTACATGGACCATTAAATGTTATTCCAGAAATTTGTTTTTCAATACCATCTGAAAGTTGATATTAAAATGTAGATGTATTAGAAGCATAATTCATTTAGAACTTAATCTCTGTTAAAATCATTCTTTTGAGCTTAGAAGTGTCATATCAATACTTATCAACAAATACTGTTTACCTTTCATAGAAGGTGCAATATAGTTTGGATCATCGATCGATTCACGTATTACGGAAATCATTTTTTTTGCTAAATCTTCCCTACCTAATTTCAAGTAACATTGCACAAAACGCAAATGTAATTTGTAATATAATCCCTTAGGATAATTTAACTTCATTGCTAATTCAATGTCTTTTATACAGTCCTTGTTGTTGTTAACAGGTATGCGTTATACATGAAATATATATATACATACACACATATATATATATATATATATGTATATGGAAATACATTAATAGAATGGAAAGCATTAAATACATATCTATAGAATGAAATATGTATTTACCGCATCTTTTATATGTTTACTTACATTGAACCTATTTAAAAAAAATAAAGCAGCAGATCTATTTGCAATAGCCACTGAACATTCAAGACTATGTTCTGGTGCATACATAGCACATCCTGTATAAGATAGTATACTCTCTGAATATTTTTTGGCTTGAAATTGTTTATTGCCTATGTTTTTCAACATTTGAGCTTCTATTATAGACTTCGATTCTTTTGTATTGTAACAGTGTTTCAATCTCTTCGAAACAAATTCCCTACAAGAAAAATGATTTAATATTATATATTTGTAATGCTGTAACAAAAATCTGTAGATTATTTATTCACACAATAATATATACTGTCTGTCTACCTTACGTATTCATCATTCCATAAATGAGACATTAATTCATCTTCCCGCTTTATTTTATCTTTCAAAGCGAGTGCTTTTGTTAATTTCACGAGAATCTCCAATGGAACGTATCCGTCCATTTTCAGGGTGCGCCTACGGTGTATTATGGAGGTGTTCTGACGACAAAGCACCTCTTGACCTCTGTAAGGTTGACGTTTTGTGATATTTAGATATTTAAATCCTACTTCTTTGATCACCGTTAGAGCAGTTAGAGAGTCGCTCGTGCACAGTGCTGAGATATTGTGCAAGATTTCACGCGCATGCGTGGCGATTTCAGCCTCAGTAAAGTAAGATTCTCGATAAAATGAGGTACCTAGAGCAACCCGCAGAATTGAAAAAAATTGTTATGATTTGATTCTGAAAAATGAATGTATAACATGTGTATTTGTGTATATTTTGTAACTCGTAGGACACGTCCTGGAGTCTTTTTGTCCGGAACAGATTGTTTCGATACATTCCCGCCAATATAACTGCCTCAGGGCTCTGCTACCTCATCATCCTAATATAGATACGTTACTGTTTTGGCCGCGCATGCGTGAGAAAAGTTGCACGATATCAGAACCAGTGATGGTATATTCGTGGGCCGTGGGCCGCTCCCCTGACCCGCTGGTTTCCCCTTCCCTGACGCCCTCACGTATTGTCGACCGCGCGGTTTGGTTGGTGCCTGTTCGACTACGACCAACGTACGCGCTACACACAAGCGTACCTCTACTCTGTCCGTGTGAATTACCTGCTCGACGGATCGACGATGACGCGTCCCTTCAATTTTCACGTTCTTACCGAAATTTCGAAAGCCTGAGTCGGAAAGTCGGAATCTGGAGACAGTGCGCATTTGAATCTCGACATGGCGCGGCGCGGGGCACATTTTGTTATAACTTTTGATCTAAAAAAGATATCAAAGAGTTTAAATCAAAATATCTAGTGTAAAGCACGACGCGTACAGCGAAAGCAAGCGCATGCGCAGTAGAAAAAACACGTAACAGTGATACAGTTATCCCCTCTCCACGTTGTGCGACTGCGCGACCAGTCTACGGTGTTATTGTTAGTGGGGGACGCTGGCTGGAGTGTGCTCATGGTAGTGGCATGAGTTAGTGAAAAGGGAAAAGGAGGAGAGAGCATGCGAATTGCATGATACAATTCTGCAATCCGTTTGGTCCTTAGTCCTCATTGGTCCTCATTCCTCATCTGGCGACAATGCTGTTTGTTACTCTTAGTTCGGTAGTTCGGTTCAGTTCTCTCGGTTCTGTCAGGTGCTGTGTTTAAAACAAATCTGTCAACACGACATGATACGATTGTTTTTAGAACTTGTATTTTGACGGTATATCAAGTTAAAATGCCGAAAGTAGTGTCAAGGAGCATAATATGTTCCGATACCAAGGACCAAGAAGAATACAGCGAGGAAAAACCGCTACATATTTATTATTGTTTATGCGGGCAAATGACATTGATTTTAGGTTAGTTTTCGCTTTCTTTATTATTTACATTTTCACTTTATTCTTCGTAATTATAGATACAGTAATAAATCTAATTTGCTCGTTATTCGTACAGATTGTGCAATAGACAAATTGCCTTTGAGAAAGAGAGACGGTGCACGAGTAATCGATGGAAGTAAACATGCTCATAAAATGACTTGCGAGCAAGATGAAATCGTCTATTTGAAACGTTCCGAGGGCATAGAAAAACAATATCGTCAAAAATGTAAAAAGTAAGAATTGATTTCGTAAGAGTACTGTGTTTCCTTACATATGTACAAGAGTTTGAAAACCTAATTGCACGTATGTATCGTAGGTGTGGACTTTTCCTGTATTACAAACACGATCAAGGAACAAACGTTGTGTTTATTGTAAAGGGTGCTGTGATTAAAAGTTCTGGTGAGGGTCCTATGACGGACATATACAATCAAGTAGCTATCGAGAAACCCAAAAAGATAATGGTGACAAAACATACAAAAAATATGGGAAAATTCAGTTCCGTTACTGTTTCTACTATTGATGAGGAAGAGGATGAAATTGAAGCTGTAAGTATTATACAGGTCTCAAAAATCTTGGTATGAAGTAGAAACAAGTCGAAAAGAAGAAATATTGTTTGTTTGATGCCTCGTTTTTAAGAAAATCTAGCATGAAAATTCAGGAGATAAGTGTGTTATTAGATAGGAATCGGCTGATGCGTTTGGTCATAATCTATAGGTTCCACTTCTTGCAAATAATAGGGTGGCATGTAAACCAGATACACCTTCAAACTCGTGTTTCTCAAAATTGAGGTGTCAAACAAAAATATGTTATTCCTATTTGTCGTCTTGTTTGTACTAGCGCTGTTACCTTCCTTTAAAGGTCGAAGATTTTGAAGCTTCGAAGCTTTGAAAATCAAAGTTGAATAGATGAAATTAAAAATTGTTGGAAAATTTTAAAAATTGAAGTTGTCAATATATGATTTCTCCTTTATTAAAATCATTAAGGGAAAAAATAACATGCAATTTGGTTTCTATTTTTTGTAATCGATGCAGACAAGTTTTATTTTGTATAAAGATCCGTCAAAATTCTGTCAAATTTTTTATTTATATTCTTATTTGTCAAAAATCATGACATAACATGAAACTCGTAAGCTACAACTTCATTTCGAAACTTTGTACACTTCGAAGACGTAGGAACTTTGGACACTTTGAAGGCTCCGAAGCTTCAATACTTTGTAATTTCGTACTCTTCGAAGTTCCCTTCGTTCCTTCGAATCTTCAAAGTGTTGGAGCTTTGGAAAAGTAACAGCCCCAGTTTGTAAATGTAAAGTCACGGAGACACGCTGTATAATGTTTGACACGTTATGTTTTTGTACTATATCCCATGCATTTGATATTTTCAGAGAGAGGTTGCGGATTCATATGCAAACAATGCGAGAATAATAGAGAAACAATTAGAGAGGAAAGGAATGAATAAACGAAAGACCATGCCTCCGCCTGAAGCTGATCAAAAGAGAGCAAGACCGAGAGGCACTCTGTTGGATATGTAATAATATGTAATAATATGTATATAAATGCAGAAACAAAATAAAAAAACAATCCAGAAAGAGTTAGACGATTTTTTTAACATTATATCGAATTGTTTATTAACATTACATAAAAGTAAATATTTAAAATATATAAATGACTAGATACAAATATTGCATAGAAATGTACATTGCAAAATATAGATATAAATGTAATAATAAATAAATACAATAACTACATATAATTCATTAATCAGGCTCACCGGAGGGTAAACAGAATTTTACCTATGATCAGAATTAGTAAGATGGCAACATTAATTGGTAAGACAAGAGGATGTACTTTACATATACGCTATACTGCAACCGGTTAAACAAGTAAATGAGTCTATGAAATAATTTCGGGTGATATGGCTTTTTTAGCGTGGAAGAGAAAGTAAGATCTATCTAAATATTATCTAACTGGCCATGTTAGATCTACGATCTACAAGTACGTAGTGTGTAATACTATGACATATTAATGCGTACATCGGTTGAAAATTGGGTGGGACGTTAAGCTAGCTGCATTTGCGATCAAACGTGATATTTTTATCAATATAGTTTCCAAGTATAATAAACCGAATACCATCGATCTCGAAGTCGAGACTGGGGGATATTGACTCGTGAAGCCTGTCCTATGTTCATTAAAAATATAACCGATACTAGAGATGATTGCAAGCAGTCAATTCATAGATGCAGACAAAATGACCCTGACCTAGAGAGAATGTTAGCTCTTTCGTAATTGAAAATAGTCCCGATTTCGCTATCCTTTTGTAACTTAATGACTCAATCAATCATGAGTTCTCACCCCTTTATCCAAAACCTCATACGTTGTAACCTTCTATCTATCAACAAATCTTGAACAAGACTTGTACTTCTATTCCCTCTGTCAGAGACCGGATAATTGAAAAAACGATTTGATTCGAAGGTCGTGTATCCCTAGTGCCATATTTCGTTCATAGGTATTTTTAACGTTACAACAAAATCATAGCACATTTTCTATATATCTAATAAATGCATTTTAAATATCTGTATCTTTCGAAGATCGTGTCAACTGCAACTTACGTTAAATTAAAATTATATGTAATTCTATTTTTACATATAGTACGAATTCGCAGTTGGAATTATCACGTTTGCAATTACAGATGACGATTTTTTGTTTGATATATTTATATGTATAATTTGTAAATCTAATGGTGCAGTGTACCCACGGAAACATACACAGCGACGAGTCTATAAACTTAAGTATTAATCTGAGAAGATTTAATATCTGCCTTCTTAAGTATCGTGGGCTCGTCTTTTAGAAAGGTGCCCGACCTGGAGCCCACTGTAGGTTGCTTCGCAACTTCCCCGTTATGGCACTTGTTTTTGACCTTTTCGTCACTCGGGGCCTTATTATTAGTTGTCCTTTTATTGGTAACCGCAGATTTGTTTGCTTTGTAAGCGCCAGATGATATTGGGGAAGATCTTTTGCTAGGGCTTTCAGAACCCTGTTGATTCGGCAATCCTTCTTTCTTTTCTCTTTTCAGATTAGGATGACTGATCGCGGACTGTGCAACCGGACGCGTACTTGCGGCTTTGATAGACACGTTATTTAATGACTTACTTGGGATATCCGGCGTCTTTGCGGCATCGAGAAGGTTTCTTCGTAAGCTAGGCGAGCCGTGATAAGCGCTTATAGCTGCTGCTCTGCTTCTGCTAGCTGCAGTCGAACTTTCCAATGATTTCAGCGGCCTTCGAGTTGCTGTCAGTGGACTTCTTTGTTGCGTTGGTGGTGAACTAGTCTTTACCTTGTAGTAAGCTTGCGTTTTGTTCAACGTTTTTCCTAAAGGCGGCGATAATTTGTTGGATACTGTCGATTTAGGCGTAGTCGTGATTTCGGTCATAAGACTATCCGTAGACATCGAAGTATCCATTTTGGTGGTTTTCTTTTTCGCAGCCGTAGCAGGCTTGTTCTTAGATTCCGCCAGCGAATCTACAGACAATCCTATCTCGGCATTCTTCTGTTTGAAAGACGGCGATTCTGGACGCGTGATGCCGCAACTTTTGCTTACTGAATCCTTCTTAATGTTTGTTTTACTCGAATTAGGGTCGGTTAAACTGTCGGAGGAAAGAGCTTTCACGTCCTTCTTTATACGTAATTTGATCTTGGTCAGTGGCTTTTTATCGGTAGCGCGCTTCATGGCGGGACTAGACGTTCGAGATGAGTCCGAAGATGAAATCATTATCTTTCGTCGTTGCGGTACCAGCACCTTTTCTGGCTGCGGCGGTTGCACGGTTTCTTTAGGCAGAGATTTATTTCTAGGCTCTAAGTACCTCGATTTTACCTGAAAATTTTAGAAAAATTTCACATAACGCATTTATGCTAGACGGATAAAAATATGAGAACAAATTACTTCGATTTTATTCGGCCACGATTTAGGTCTTGTTTCTGTAGGAGCTGGTTTCTCTTCTTGCACTTTGCGTTCCAACGGATCGCTTTTAGGTTTGTTAAGTACTTTCTTCGGTTGCTGTACGGCTACCATTTGCTTTAAAGTTTTATCGTTATGTTTGGATATAACCATTTTTACACGCTTCAAATCCAAACTACGATTCGTCGTTGACCGATTCGGCGCTATTTTAGGTTCCTGCGAGAAATAAATAATTCATGTGAAACAATTCGCTAATGAAAGGTATTCGGTAAGTTACATGTGTTATCATTTACTTTGACAAAATTAGAATGCCTCGACTGACGTTTCGCAGTTTCGTGAGGTAGAATAACAAGACAAGCCAACTCTTGTATTCTACGTCGTAATTCTAAATCCATTTTTAACCATGTCGTGGTTCTTGCTGCTCGAGCCGCGTCTCTGACTAAGCATTTCTCCACGCGACTTTGTATTTTCTTCAGGAAATCAACAAACAAGGGACCCCACTTTATTTTCTCCTGTGTTTCGTCCATTTGAACCGAAGCCAACATTTTATGCAACTTTGAATAACTTTTACAAGCTTGTTCAGGAGGCAAGTGTTCCGCAGCAGCCAAAAAGTTATCCTCCAACCGGCTGATGTTCCATGTCAACTCTCGACCAAGAGACTGAAAATTGTCATTGCCCAGCACCCCTGAGAAATTATCTGATAAAAACTTCACCGCCGTTTCCAACAAATTCGAAACCATCCTAAACACTGGTTCCGCCCAACGAACGTTTGGCAGGGTTGCGAGGAGTTTATCGCAGTCCATCATAGTTTGAAGCACATTGTCTGTCGACTAATATTTTTTAACGGAAGTATAACGATTATTAAAACCTCGAACATTTGAAAATACGTACAGTAATGTCCCATTCTAAGTTAATTCTCTGTTCTGTGTTGTGACATAGATCGGAACTGGAAACTATTTTTTTGTGACTTCGTCGGTGTATGAAGTATTCGTACAAGTTTTAAAAACATTTAAAATAATTTTCGTTTTTAATTGTTATTGGTCGCAATTGCGAAGGAATAAGTAAAGGTCACGATTTTGAAATTTTTTATCTGTGCCTGTAATGAAAATTTAGGTAAGTTATAATAAAGTTTCATCGAAATCGATCAAGGTTGTTATGAAATATAATTGATTGAAAAAATAGCAAAAATTGTAAGAATCTGCACTTTAAATGAATCGCAAACCCTATAAATTCAAATATTTTTACATCTTACAATGCCCATAGCTTTTTTATGCATCCATCGATTTCAATGAAACTTTGTACATATATATAACTTGCTTAGATTTACAAAGTACATGTTTTAAATTTTCATTACAGGCATAGATAAAAAATTAAAACATCGTGACCTTTACTATTTCCTCTGCAATTACGACCAATAAAAATTTAAAAAAAATCATTTACACATTAGCTAGTAAACCAATTCTAATGTCTGAAAATAACTCAAGCTGTTGGGTCCAATTTTTAAAAAATTATTCGTTTTTAAAATGTGTAAAAAATAGCGCATCAGTGTGACAATACTAGTGTAATACTGAAACTTCTTTATTTTTTACTTATTTTTAATGAAATTTTACCAATATATTTGCGACATTTTTCTAATTAAAATGACACAAAACAAGATACAATTTGGCCCATATTTACTGTACATGTGAAGCATAATTTACAATTTATCATATATTTAACATATGCTATATGTTATGCTAAAACAACTTAACATCTCGAAAATTATGTTCTCAAAGAATTAAACTAGAATTTTGCAAATTAACGGAGCTACAGCCCGTTGAAGGTTTTTAAACGACTTATTTTAAATAATAATAAGAAGAAAATTGTGAAAATAAAAAAGTTAGTATCGCATTGGCATTTTAAACGATACAATAAGTTTTGAATTTTTGCCGACCGGCGCGGTCGTTGTTTCTCTTTCTTTTTCACTCGCTATCCTCTTCTATGTCCTAAAGTTACTTCATACCGTTAATTAAACCACTAAATACAGTTGGAAATATATCATGTTCAGTGTGATTTTAATCAGGAATAAGTTAGTGAAAGTCACACTGCTCGTTGACTGAGGCAGCTCGAGCTTCTTGGCTCCTTGCAGGGTATGCTCCCCAGTGGAATGGATAGACGATGTGACATAGAGTGGTCTCCTCTGCCGGACTTAGAATGGGATATTATTGTATATCGTATTAAATACTGCATACCATGTGCACAATATGCTGATGATAACATTTTTCCATCAGTTCTCTTGGAAGCGTCGCGAATGCTTTGCATGGCCATATTCGTACAAAATGTCTTGTGACCCAACGAAGAGATTTTCGGTACACCTCGTCCAGACCATAAGCTGCTGCCAAAGGCATGCACTCCAGGACACCCACGGCGCATATTTGACAAGGCTATAATACCAGAGCATAGATAATCAAAGAACGAATAGTTACAAACTAACATGTAACTTATAAAACATAATTGCATCGTAGTTACCTTATGAAAGAGATGACAATATTTCACTTTCAGCGTATATCCTATAACTTCTTTGAGACCCTCCAAGCATAGCATGTCAGCCAAGGTCGCTAATTCTACTATGCTTATAGAATCCGGTATATTACTTTCCCCGCTATAAATGTGGCATAACGCAAAATGTACCGCATCGTAAGAGTATCCTTGCAGGGAAATAACGTTTCCTGCGCTTTCAATCCATCCTCCGCTAAGAATTGCTGCAAAGTATTGACAACGCGAACTCAGTATACATTTGTGTGCTCTTATGCGACGACCAGCTACATCGACAATAACGTCCGGATTAATTTCTTCCAAAAACATCCTTAATAAATCTTCGCCTAATCTGTTGTACGGCCTTCCTCCCGCTAAACTCGACGTTTCGGTTTCTTCTGTGCTTCCTTCTGAAAAGAATACGGTAATCAACATCTTTTTAAGTGGCTGTATTAACTAGGGATGTGATCAAATACCTCGCAAACAGGTTCGAATTTTGATTGATTGAATTCGAACTTTTTATAAATACACCCCCACTAAAAAGTGTATAAACACTTATCGTTGAAATTTATGTACTATTTGATTGTTAACTACATAAAAATACAACATACTTATGCCCTAAACTTATTCGTTAGGAAGTTATCGAAGCTAAAAGTTCTCTGAATTATTTCAGTCTCTCTGCAAGTGTTCCGTAGTACCTACGTTATATTTCATTATAATTCAGAGAACTTTTAGCTTCAATAACTTCCTTAACAAATAAGTTTAGTATTTTTATGTAGAGCACAAGAAACTGCATGGATTGGTATAGTCAAAAATTAAAAAAAAAAGTGCAGTTGCATTTTTCTGATGCACGGATTCACAAAAGTGCATAAAATTAGTTGCATATTATGCACCGTCTGATACCATTTAACTTTTACTTATAACATCTTCTATTCCCTACCGTTAAGGAGGTACAGCCTGTTTCAGTTGCGTGGGACATCCTGTATATTGAACTTGATTCCATCCCTAGTAATAACTAGACTGCGGATCTTTATACAAAATAAAAATGTTTTGCATTGATTGTGAGCCGCAGGAATGACATAAAAATTGATTTTATCCCTTAACGACTTTATTGCATTAAAAGCAACATTACAACATTCTTGAATTTTTAAAATCTTTTACTGTTTTATATTTCGCCCAACCAATTTCTTCATAAATGCATAAAGATCCGTAGTCTAGTAACAACATTCGGTTTAGAATGTTCTGTTGACACAACACCTGAACAACATACCTGCCCCGGAACGACCCATGCTACTCTGCATACTACTCAAATCGGATTCCGATATAATACCTTCGCCGTCGTACTCTCCCGTCAGATCTTCGAGGGGAGACTTTTGTTTAGACGGCAAGGAAGTGCTCATGATCGACGTGAATTTTCTAGGTAGAGGCCTAATCGATCCATTCGTCCGAGACATAACTAACTTACTTTCGATCCAAGATGTCTCTGGAATACTGTTACACATTCGATACGCGGTTCTGTCTTCTTTCACGACCAAAGTATCTGACGCGTGGGGCGCGATAGGTGTTTTATCCAAATCCGATAATCGAACGAAGGTGGATGCTGATGTTTTCAGATTAAGTCCCATAGCCTTGTCAGTTTTCTTAGACGCATTACGGTTCTCGTACGTTGTCCCCGACTTTTCATAATCCGGACCCTTGAACTCGCTTTCAATTTTCTTGATCGTTTCGTTCAGAGATTTATGTGTTTCAGATATCTTATTACCTACGACAGGCACTACTTGTGCTCGATCTATGTTTGGCACTTCACCGTTCAATAATTCTGATAATTCATAGTCGTGATTATCGCTATCGGGAGATGGTCCGCTACCGCTACTGATATCAAACGTCTCGCTTTTACGCGTTTGTCCTTCAGTGCTCTCTGTACAGGTTTTCTCCCACGCGGAAGGTTCTGAAAATTCATCTTCGTATGTCTTGTTGTCCGTAGCGTTCACATTATCTGCAACTCGGTCGCCTTTCAATTCGGTATACTCGTGTTCTTTTATGCTTACGCGAAGCTCTTCATTGATCACTTCGACATGAGAATTTGGTGGTGTGTCTCTTGTATCGTACTCGAAGACGTCCTCCGAGGATGTATCCATGTTACTTAACGCTCCGTTACCTTCTTTGAGAAGTTTCGAGTTTCTTTGAGAGGTGCATTCCGGTTTTATCGCATCGCTCAATGAATGACTCGACGAACTGGGCTTTGCTTGTAATTTTTTCAAATCTCCACGGTCTACGGAGAGACTGTGCGCCCGTTTGTGCTCCTTCCTGAATATAATTTCTTTCGCGACGTGTCCGTTATTGATATTAGCACCTTGAGTCTTATCGACATTCCACGAATGCCGTTTGAACGTCGGTCGAGACGAAGATAAAGTTCTTCTTCTAACTACTGGAGAATCGGACTCTATGTACATAAACACGCTTGGCTTAGCTTTCTCTTTAGCGCCTTTTTGATCACTCGACGATTGGTCTTCTCTAGCTGTACTGTTCTCGCTAGAATTAGTATCCTCTGACTTCGACTCTACGCGTTTATCGTAAAAAGTGGAAAAACTTCTCCTGTGCGTTGTCTGTACAGTGGTTTCTGTACTCGTAGGTGGATCGCTTAAATCAATGAACATAGAGAATATATTCTTTTTATCGGCTCCCTCGCTAATCTTGTCAGATTTCCCGGTAGGTTCCTCCGTCTCAAACTTTTTTACTTTTGATACGCTGTTTGTCCCAGATATGTCAACGTAAAATTCGCAGTAGGACTTGCTACCTTCGTTCTGATCCCTTCTCTGTGGTGGACAAACCACCTGCTGCTGCTGCTGCTGCTGCTGCTGTTGGTGCTGCTGAGTAATTGGTTTGCAATCCATATCCTTTAGATTGACGAAGAATCCCAAGCTACCGTGCTTTTCGTGGCTACTTGTCTTCTTTATGGTAGGTTTCTTGACGCACTCGGAACTAGAAAAACTTTGGGACATGCCTACATGGGAGTTGGCCGTTGCTTTCGAATCGTTTCTGTTGCAGTCGCTCATATCAACCACCCACGCAGTCATTGAAGAAGACATTCTCGCTGATTTCGCCCTTACTTCAGGTTCGCTCATAATGACAGAACCTCCTGAAACAATAGGAGTAGACTCTGTTTTCCGACGCACTGTCGGACTATCGGTAGGTTTCGAATAGTCCGACGTGCTAACTCCACCCGAAATAATCGGTGTAGTCTCGTCACACTTAATATTCTTAATGGTCTTCTTCAAGACGTCTGTTTTCGTGTCCTTCTCCAATATACAATTCAACGTGACCGGCAAACTGTTGCTACAACTGCTCGACCCATTGTTCAACTCCGCGTCGTAGTCCGTTACCATTTTATCGCTGGCACTTTTCGTTACTGGATAAATTGTACTAGTTTTACCGTCGTTTGGTAGAGAACTCCCGACCGAATCTGCCGACGTGTGATCAATCTCATATTTTCCATTATCCAATGGCAGATATGGCATCGCGTGATACTGAGCAGCTGCTGTGATTGGAACATCCACAGTGAACTTGTTAAGAACATTGCTTATGGGAATCGAGGGTTCGCTCGGTGGGATAAAACACGAGTCGTCGTCGACACGGTGTCCTGAATATTGAGGTATAGCATTCTGGAATACCAAGGTACCCTGTCGTCGTTCATACTCCTGTCTCAACACCGATAACTTCTCGTCATTGGAATCCAGCTCGAACGTGTTTCTCCTGATGAGAGAGGGTCTTTCGGTGCCTTCCGTAAAATTTGGATCTTGCTCGTTGGATTTCTCGGTGATTTCTCCTTTGTTATCTACTAAATTTACAGGGACGTCGTCATTACTCGTGCGCGATACGGCATGTCGATCGTTATTCAAATTCTTATTATTATCGGGGTACGGAGACGGATGCGAGCTCTCGCCGCTGTCCGCCTCCTTAATTTCTACAACCAAAGATTCTTTGTTCCTTTCCCCGTTCACATTTGTTTTATCTTCTGACGTTGAATCGGTTCTCCTTACCTTTCTTGCATCCGCAAGCGGTTCCAGATACTCCGTCAGTTTCAATTCTCTTTCAAACTCTGCTACCCTCTCGTGCCCAGTTTGTAAATTACTCGTCTTAACAGATGTGAATTTGTAACATTGGTCGTCGACAGGATCATTCGATTTGCTTTTGCTCGCGGCATATTCGGAAGGATAGGAAGTGTACAATTGCGGCTTTTCGTCTAAGCATGGATTTTTAGTTACTTTCGAAGTCGGTATCACAACTTCGTCATTAAGGCTCGATGCATCGATAAAATAATAGTTGCTTGTGCTACAGGAACTTTTCTGTTTCGGCGCGTCACGAGATTCTTCGAGCCTTTCATTTTCTGATTGTGTATTTCCATCTTGAGAACAATCGTGACCGGCTAGTTTCTTCTCCTCTTGCGACTTCTCCGTAGATTCTCCTTTTGTCGATGCCTTCTCCGCATCGGTACTAACAGAAGACCCATTTCCCAGGTCAACAAATTCAAACAATTCGTTTTCATCGCTCCCGCAGTCCGATTCGTAAAATGGATCGCTAAGCACTTGGTTTTCATATTGGAAAATTTCATCGGTGTGCAATTTTGCTTTTTGAGCATTCTCCGCGGATGAACTAGAAGAATCCAGCTGCGGTTGTTCCGCATCGACAGAAGAGCATGTTACGCTATGGTCGTTCGAAGTACATTCCATCAAACCCGACTCGACCAAGTCTCTTATATGGCATGTACTATTATAATTATTGGCTGAATCATAGCGATCCGAGTCTACGACCACTTTCTGGTCCCTATTATTGGTGCATTTAACACGTATTTTGTCAAACTCTTCGTTAGTAGATGTATACTCGGTGACTTGTAATTCTTCGAAATCGGTACTCGAGTTTTCGGATGCTGTGTTTTCGTGTGGACTTACAGAACCAGTTTCCAAACCAGAATCAGCCATATCGGATAAAGTGGGACTTACATCCGCTGCAGCGTACTCCTTTACGTTTCTTGCATTTCTGAATTTTACCGTTGAACTGCAATCTGTTTTTGTGCAATCCGCATATCTTCGACATAAAGAGAAATATTTATGAGTACACCCATACTACCTAATCAATTCTAAAATATTAATAATCATAATTAGAAGTTGTAACCTTTTGTCGATATCGAATGTAACATCAATGCAAGATGTATTCACAAGTTTCGATGCGTAAGTAATATTCGATAGGAGTTCCACCAATATCTGTTCTTCTTGCAACAAATTTGTATTGCTATACAAACGCCTGAAAATGTACGTGGTGTTAAAACAATTATCGGATTAAATGAAGTAAGAAAAAACACATCCAAACTACATAATATTCTAGTATTTTTACATTCTATGACATTGAAGATAGGGGTGACGAATGAAGTAGTGTAGCATGCTAATTAGGTTCTATAATTTGTATTTTCATTAGTGTAATGTACAGTTACGTATGCTTAAAATAGCGGAACACTCTACAAGAATAGTATAGATGCATAGAAATTAAGGAAAGCAATCGAATAAATAATAACAACTATATATGGATGACAATGTTTTAAGTCATTCATAGGACAGAACGTGATATTGACTTATTTGTGTACATCAATGTTGCATACTTAGTAAGTAATAAACAAGTGAACACACTCTTTACAGATTTAAAAACTACATAACATTTGATTGAAATAGACGAATTATTTGTACAAATAAATAGTTTTCAATTCCAGTAAAAAAGAGGTACATAGAATGCATTGAATGTTAATTCAGAAATATTTGTGTCCATTGTATGCATAGGAGTAACATTCATAAAATTCTCATTGTTTCTAAATTTGATAACTAGACTGCGGATGTTTATACAATTTTCAATTTTTGTAGACAAATTTTAAGAAAGTGGTACCAAATAAAATTCTATTTTCATTGATAATAGCATTTGTAGATCCAAAATAAATAAAAATCGCACTAAATTCTGTTGAATTTAATACTCCAGCATTGTTTGAAAGTTTTTATAAACCATAAACGCATAAAGATATGGTTTTTATAAACCATAAACGCTTTCAAGGATATAAATGTTCCTGAATTGCGCAAGAATCTATGCAGATATTGCTTGCAGAACTTAAATAAGATCGTATATATATTCTGACATAGGTACTGCTTCTAGGCATATGATTAGCGATATGGCGATACCTCACAAAGCCTTGAATATGATGAAAAATTCCTGGTTTATCAAGGATGCAATCAATGTGATTATTAGCATATATAAAATAAGGTTGGAGAACCTTATAAAAATGCGGAGCTCTGGTTTTAACGACACACTGGTTTGTTCGTATTATATTATATCCATGTATTATGTTAAGATCACAATACAAGGAGTCCGTATATATTCTACAATAAAACACTCTATTCAGTTTATGTATTTAAGAGCTTATATATTCTCTACACATAAATGACTTTATACACGCATTCTCTTTGATTATAGATTAATATTAATAACAATAGTGATAATCATAATTATAAGGGCAAACTTCAAGTGGATGCAACAATTAATATATAATATGGAAAGAGCATAACAGAATTTTTACAGACTTTTTACAAGTTTAAAATATTAGGAGTTTGAAAAATTTTATAATTTTATAGAATGTACGTTGATCGTTTAGATATTCTGTATAATACATATTAATATTAAAAATTATGATATACGACTGTGAGTAATTCAGTGGTACTATACATAGATACAACATGCACAAGAACAACTCATTTTATTTTTATTTTTTTTTTATAATTATTATCTCGTATATAGTTTAATTGTTTACTGAGAAAATATTCTTTGGTCCTGGCTTTCTTTTACGCGAGTTATTCCTAATATTAGTTAATTAATGATTTTTAAATTATTACTTTACCTCCAAATATTGTTTTGTAGATCGCTAAGACTTTTTGCAACAATGCGATTTTTCTCTGCCAGTTGATACTTTTTAAACGTTACGCTTGAAGGAAGTTCAGACACGACAGAAGCATAAGGTTGATGGCAACAAAGCCATTGATGTGTTCTGTCTAAATTTCCACTTCGCTTGTTGTTGTTCCTGCCTCCAGCCATGAGACATGTTTAATATTTCATACTTGTTCACCTTTAATACAGAAAATCAATATTTAACAATGTTAATCTTATGTACAGATACAATATTAGTAGACTGTGGATCATTATGCAATTATGGCTATTGAAAATTTTCAAAAAATGCTACAATATAAAATATGACAGAATTTAGTACGATTTTAATTTATTTCAGATTTAGAAAGGCTACTATCACGGAAAATAAGATTCTATTTTATTCCACTTTCCTAAAATTTGTCTACAAAAATTGAAAATTGCATAAACATCCGCAGTCTAATTATTAGACAGTAGATTTATGCATTCTTGGCAAATACGAGTTGGTGTAATTTAAAACAGTAAAAACATTAGAAAAATTTAAAAATATTGTTCTGTTATTTTCAACCTATTCAACATATTAAGAAAGAATACAAATTTCTATTTCACTCGTTTGTTGTGATTCTTGTAGAAAATTTTTATTTTGCATAAAGATCCGTTGTCTATACATTATACAAGGTAAGTGCTACGGGTGGTTTAGTTAAATGTCTAACATTTTGTCAGTTTATTATAGTTGGAAATTCATATTTTCTTCAACTTTAACTTCATTAATGTGCATACGATAAATTAAATATTTATTAAAACCAAATGAAACTACTTATAATACTTGATAAAAGAACGTGTTAATAATACCTACAACTGTTAACTGCACACATTGCTGACAAAGTACATAACAATTTCAAGGTCAACCTACATAGAAGATACTTCTTGCATGGCAATTAACAGTCCTTTTAGGGAATCTTTAATTGTCGAATAGCGGTTATTTATTGCAAATTGATGAAGAAATACTTCGAAATATAAAGAGTCGTACGTTTAATTAGAAAACATAATTCAATGTTATTTTAAAACAGCATTTCAAAAAATTTTCAGAGTATATTGAGAGAATATGTATATGTACAACTTTTAATTATATGTAACCTTAAATGCAACGTACGATCACATATGAATTTATGTATGAAATGTTGAAGGTTCAAACTGAAAATGATGAAATTCGGCGAGAGCATGATACGCAAGTGAAAAATAAACGTGTGAAATTTTATTGGATTCAGAGTAAGAATTCGTGCTTCGTATTTAGAAGATGATATTATGGGAAAGATACCGATGCCGATCAATCATTTAATTGATGGTATTTTCTTAAAGAATAATCTGATAAAGAGACAATACCTATCCCCATTGTATCAGGTTTCTTTGACATTTGAAAATCGCTGATAGAACACACCTTGTTGACTGTCATTCAGTGCATCTTTATACTGTGTCCGAAGTACGTTTCGGTTATGGGATATTAACATACAGAAGTAAATATATTCTGACAGAATGAATCTACTTTAAGTGAGTTCCAGAAGGACGAAAATATGTTCGTAAACGTTGTCGTAACGCTGAAACATTTTCGCAAATATATTTGACAAGACTTTCTCAATAATTTATTGATCGCACTCGGTACATATACCTAGTACGTACCTCGCATTATTTCGATTCTTGAACACCGGTCCGGTTATATCATAATTATGTGTTCTTATTACGCAGAATGGTTTCGCGCATTTTGTTCAACGAGTCTGCTACGAAAATCGGCGAATAAACAGTACGATACTAGCAGACTTTTGCTTGTTTGTTATTCGAAGACATAAGTAAATATGCGATGATCGTTCTCAATACGACAGCGTGAGATTGCCTGTTGCAGTTCTCGCTAGGTGACGCGCGGATCGAGATTCATTTTTTATTTTCAGGTTATGTAGAAAATTGTTCTGTCAAACTCTTCCGTGGAGGCGTGGAGGATCGACATGAGTTCTAATGTACGATGCTGTTTCGTTGCAGAAGACATGTTTACCTGATGAATATCAAAAATGAATACAAAAGAGAAGGAGAAGTACATCGAGGAATTCGATTTTCCTCATTGCGACGAATCGTCCAAATATGAGAAAGTCGCGAAAATCGGCCAAGGGACCTTTGGGTAAGTTACATACTTACGGATACTTACGGCGAGTATCGCTTTACGGATAGGTTATGTACTTACTTGACCGAAAAGTTTTTGTTGTTTCTTAACGATTATTATTCTTCTGCAGGGAGGTGTTCAAGGCAAAAGAAAAAAATTGTACCAAGAAATTTGTAGCTATGAAGAAAGTGTTAATGGACAATGAAAAGGAGGGGGTATGTACATGATTAAATATCATCCAGTTTAATATAGCTTTCTCATAATTTTACTTATATCGTCCTGCAGTGTTAAGATAATGCTTTTTAATACAAGAACTTGATATATGTAAAAACAATGTGTATTAGTATAATAAAGTATCTTGAAACAATGTGTCTCTAGAGCATTCATTGTCTTGAGAATATAATACAGTGAGGTATTAATGACTCATTCTTTCCACAGTTTCCTATAACTGCTTTAAGGGAAATAAGGATATTACAATTGCTAAAGCACGAGAATGTAGTGAATTTAATAGAAATATGTAGGACACGAGGTATTTACTTTCACAAATTCAAATATTATAAACAATTTGAAGGATTGTTCTTCTAATATAAAAAGTCTAGTAAAAGATTATTAACACGGTCAATTTTGTTTTAGCAACACAAATTAATCGCTATCGTTCTACATTTTACCTCGTATTTGACTTTTCGGAGCATGATCTAGCTGGGTTATTATCAAACGTAAATGTCAAATTTAATTTAGGAGAAATTAAGAAAGTTATGCAACAATTGTTAAATGGTCTCTATTATATTCATAGCAATAAGGTAAGAGTGTGCTAACTATGAGTTTAATAAATGGACTATACAGTAAAGTCACGATCTAGCTTCCATTGCCTGTTCGGAGCAGGGACAGAGATCGTGTAGGGAAATTATTTTTTATGACCGTTGACCGTGCCAAACGTACAAAAGATGCAAAACGTAGAAAAGAACAGCTTGTAAACATGGACCATTCGTTTACACTGCTCTGCGAGTTTCTTGGCCCCTTGCAGGGTTGCCCCCCAGTGGAAGGGGTGGGCGAAGGGACAGTGATCGTGGAGATCCTCAGGGAACTAGATCACGACTTTACTGTATATGTAAAACATCTTCAAATTTAATTTGCCCGATAATTTATCGTTCTACAGATTTTGCATAGAGATATGAAGGCTGCAAATGTTCTAATAACTAAAAATGGTATATTGAAATTGGCTGACTTTGGATTAGCTCGTCCATTTAGTGCTAACAAAAATGGTCTACCAAATCGTTACACAAATACAGTTGTTACACTTTGGTATAGACCACCAGAACTTCTACTCGGCGATAGAAACTATGGTCCTCCTGTAGATTTATGGGGTGCTGGATGTATAATGGCTGAAATGTGGACTAGGTTTGTGTTAATATTTCCGCAAATTTTTAATCATTGAATGAATGACTATACATTATTCTGTCTCGCAGATCGCCTATAATGCAGGGAAACACAGAACAACAACAACTCGTATTAATTTCTCAGTTATGTGGTTCAATTGTAACGGAAACCTGGCCTGGAGTAGAAAATTTAGATTTATTTACTAAGATGGAATTACCTAAAGGTCAAAAACGAAAGGTAGATATCGTCGATAGGATGTAGCAACACTTATCTGTAGCTAGGGTTGTGAAAACTATTTCTTCTTGTATAGGTCAAAGACAGATTGAAGCCATATCTAAAGGATCCTTATGCCTGCGACCTGTTGGATAAACTATTGATCCTTGATCCATCAAAAAGATATGATTCTGATTCTGCATTAAATCATGACTTTTTCTGGACCGACCCAATGCCTTGTGATCTTAGTACAATGTTGGCACAGCATACACAGAGTATGTTCGAGTACTTAGCTCCACCGAGACGATCCGGCCACATACGTCACCCGCATCATCAAGTACCTGGAGGGCCAGCAAAACCTAGTTCTAGTATGGCTGACAGTGGTTACCAAGATCGCGTATTCTAGCATATTATGGTTTGTTCTGGACGAATGTAGACTGTCTTTTTATCGTTCATCCTGTTCATCTTTTATCATTTTAACAAATCGTACAATGTTTTTTTTCACTGACGTTGATGTGGATAAGATTCTGTGTTTAACATTTAAAGGGCCAACATTTTGCCATACAATGCAGTTGGCTGTGGCTACTCCGAGCCTCTAAAGGTTATATTAAATGTCTGATTTATACTAACTCTAGAAATGAGATGTAAGATTTTCTTATACATATATACATGTATATGTGTATATATGTATGCATACATATATACATAAACTTTTTACAAATAGGAGCAGTCTTCTGATTTAAGCCTTGTATTTTCAGAAATGTGTCTTTGAAGTTTCCTTTGGGTATTTATGCACTTTGTTAAGTTGAGTTAAGTTGAATAAGATTTCGTTTAGTTGTGTCGTTATGTTAGAAATTTTAGTCTGTGTCAATAAGTAAATTAAAATTTTATAATTTTCTTCGACTTGATATTATCAGTACCTATGAACGAAAACATATAAATTTTCAAACCTAAATTGACTAAGTCCAAATTATGTGACAGTTAGCGAGTTTCGTGATAATCGACAAATGGTAAAATAATTTCGCAGTTCGCATTGTAGAAAATAGTATCATGCATAGCACAGAGGAGAAAAGCAATTTTTTGCAATTTTTTTATGTTACGATACTTACCGAATTCGCCTTGAAATCCTCTAACAAATAGGCATAAACAAATTATAGGTGTATTTTCGATCGGACTGCGAATAACAGTAATCTCTACTGGTTCGTGGTTCACTCTGTATATTATATGTGCATACATATGAAATTTTAATACAACACACATATGTTATGCAGTCATATTTCAAAATCAAATCAAAACAAATTTTGCGAAATTAGCGGGGTGATCAAGGTACCCCATTTTAGCCCAACTTTGTGCTTTACTGACTCTAAAATCGTCGCGCATAAGCGAAAAAGCGCACGATATCTCATTACTAGGGTCAGAGAGTATACAGGGTGAGTCACCTAACGTTTGCACCTCAAATATCTTTGTTGTTTCTAAAGATACGTAAAATATGGTAAGGACAAAGTTGAATGGTACAATGGGGCTGACACGATGCCAAAAAAGATTTTGTTTTTATGTCATTTTTTTTAGAGATATCAAGGTCATCTTGACTTTTTTAAATGGAACCACCCTTTTTTAAACACCTACAATGATAGTCCCTTTCATTAGGAATTCAGTGACTATAATTATTCCAAGGTCGCGTATACACGTATGCGCGGCGATTTCAGCCTCAGTAAAGTAAGATTCTCGATAAAATGGGATACTTTGAGCACCCCGCAGAATTTAAAAAAATCGATATTATTTGATTCTGAAAAATGAATGTATAACATGTGTATTTGTGTACATTTTGTAACTCGTAGGACACATCCAGGAGTCTTTTTGTCCGGAACAGATTGTTTCGGTACATTCCCGCCAATATAACTGTCTCAGAGCTCTGCTACTTCATCATAGATACGTTACTGTTTTGGCGGCGCAGGCGCATGAAATTGTGGCAGCGTTCTTAATAAATAAACGTGTATCTGGTTTGAAGGTTTATTCCAGAATGATATTTACAAAGGAAATTCGTTGGTAGGAAACCGAAAGCGAATGACTGTTAATAAATGAAATAAACGTTAATAAATAAATCGATACTTCAAAAGATATTTACATTATCGACAATTTTCAAGATATTTACATTACCGACGATTCTCTAAATTATTGGCATCCGCCACAAAATCTTGCACCTAATACCATCATTGGGTATGACAGCGAAATCTGTGCTATAACGTTGCGAGCACCTTCCAGAGACGGCGCTGTCAGTAATTTAAGAAGAACTTCACGAGTCGCGTAGTCGTGAATCACAACACACGTGTTCTTGAGAAAACTAGTTTTAGAGTAGGCAATAGTAGAAACCGTGAAGTTCTAACAAATATAACCTTAAGTATTAACGCTAAATGATTATAATCGCAGAGCTGAAGAAAAAACGAGAATTTCGATTATTCGTTAATCGCATAACCTAAGTCCGATTTCAGTAAATTTTTAAATAGAAATTAGACATGTTCTCGACAACGAGTAATGTGAAATCGACGTTACTTTGTGGGCCTGCAGAATTAAGCAAATCTTTTATGTTTGAGGTAAAGTTAGTGGAGCAATTCGATGTTATAATTTTCACGTTCATAAGATTTTCTAATACATTGCAATAATCATTTCGAAGGGAACAGAATTCACGCGACATATCGAATTGTTCGAACGACCATCGCTTTGTCAACAGTTGTTGTATTTATAATGTAAAATAATTAACCGCGTTCCAACATAAATAAAATTATTATTGTAATTCTATAGCTGAGAAATTACTTTGCGAACGGGATAAAGATTGTTAACTGGCTTATCGTTTAGCTACAAACAAACGTGAAACGAGGACTTTTAACTCTGTGTATAAACAATCGATTAGAGTCCCTGAGTGAAACATAACGGTTCTTCGAACTTATGTTACTACTGTATTGCCATGTGTGGTGGAGTTAGAATACTTTTTGAATATTGACAGCTGCGTAAACGTAAGAATACGAATGCGCATGTCACGAGCTTGTCAACTCGGCCAGTTTCGTTTTCAAACTGTACGGTTCGTTAAAAACGCGATTCGCTGTTTTGTTAGGAGCAGTTACCAGTCTAGATTTCCGGAATCAGGTTTTCCTTGTTTTCGTTATTTTCCTTAGGCAGCAATTTACTGGGCCGAAGAAGGACACCGCGTCGTTTACATTACACCAGCCCCATTGGATAGTTTGCCGGCGGCCTGTCACGACAGAAGTAATCCAGCACCCGCGGCTTTCAAGCTGATGAGATTTATGTAAGCGGAACACTTTTCTTGCGGTGCTTCTGCACGTGCATCGGCCATCGGGATTCGCTCCTCTCCTATAAAAAGACCTAAAGATTTATGACCACTTAACTAAACTTCGTTTCAAGCTTATTTTCAAATTGCCCGATTCCTGACCCAAATCTTGGTCCGGCCCTAAACCTTTCACCTTTTATCCAGGAAGCGAACCTTGGCTGGTCTGCACATTTCAATTGTATTGTTCAAATACGAAAAAATCTCTGCACAAGATCGATGATCGATCGTCAATTATCTAACAATAAAACTGATAATGTTTCTTGTTCATCGATGCGAGCAATATCGACGAATATGTTAACTAACCTTAGTAACAGGATTTTGACAAACATTGAAACAGAAATTATTTTTGAACAATACATTGTAAAAATGTAACAGACACAAAAATGTCATTGAAATTGATCTCCAAGTGACTTTAAAAATTGTACCAGATATGAAATGACACCGTAAAAAAACCAATTTTAATATTTGGCGCATAATCTTTATTAATATACTTTTCTGCGAATTTTAATCTCTTTTTCTCTATTTTTGGCACTCACGTATGCTTTCATCGTGCAACACGACCATTATAAATATGTTTTCTCAATGCCCTTCCAAGTGTTTCGACACTTACAGATTTTTGTAAATATTTCAAAATGTCAATGTGCTGAGAATCGTTGGAGCACTTTCTTCTAGATGCTTCTTTATTTTTCAAATTAATCCTTTGCACTCGTTCGTTAAAAACGGGTTTTCATATGGATTTGATCCTTCCTTTATTTAATTAATTGTTTTACTTTTTAGTTAAAAGCAAATATAAATTACAACAAAGTTTGGGAGCTATATTTAATATAACTAGTAAACAAAATTGTTTAAAAAAAGTAGCAGTCAAGGAACTGTCGTTTTAAGTAAAATACTTTAAATAATAGGAAGTTGTTGGCAACAAAATTGAAAAATAATTCGAAGTACAAAGGGTTAAGCGTCTCCCAAAAATGTCGGAGACCTTTGACAGGGGTGGTTCCTTGGGTCATTTGAAATAACTTTTACCGTAGCGAAAATCTTCTCCGCGGCTTTGTTACGGAGTTATTAACGAAAAACACGGACCAATCAGAGCGCGGCTACAGCGAACGGACTCTGGCTCGTCCAATGGCAACACGACGCTCAGCGGGACCAGTCGCCGAGCTGGAATCCGTTCGCTATAGCCGCGCTCTGATTGGTCCGTGTTTTTCGTTAATAACTCGTTAATAAAGCCGCGGAGAAGAATTTCGTAAAGGAGAAAGTTGCTTCAAATGACCTAAGGGACCCTTTCAAGGTTCTTCGATATTTTTGCGACATTCTATCGACGTTCTACGCGTGCAAACATAAGCGTAGCCGTTTATCTGCGACCGTATATTCAGAAGAGCTGCCGCTAGACGCGCATAGATCACACAGTAGAATCGTTATTCTCTTCACTGCGATGTAGATGATTCTTGTCGGTTCCTGATTCTTGATAAATGACCCGTGCGGTAAACATTATTCGAGATATGTACGTAGGCGGATCTTTCAGGATTTCTCTGATCGTTCGTTTATTTGGTTTGTTCGATCTAGCAAAAATATTACATCTTGTTAACATGTTATTACGTTGTACATACAACCGGCAAATGGTTTCGACAGACTTATTCTTTAGGCTGGACCGTCGAGTAAACAACGGAGTTCGCAATTTTTATGGTTGATTCATTACCACAACCGGCAGCAACGCGGATGGCAAAATAAACAATCGTACGAGGATCGTCGCAAATCAGCTGCTTCCTCCATCGATCGTTTATTTTTCAAACGGAGCTTCTGGCGAAAGAGGAAAATTCCCTGTTCTAATTTCTTCATTTCTCTTGAAACCATTCTGCGCGACCTCGGACACGTGTTTTTACAATCGAGATACAAGCTTGAACGAGATATTTGTGGCGTTAGTTTCCGATGAAATATAGTCTTAGAATTATTATCAGCAGAACGCTGCCACGTTTATTAAAACCGTTCAAATTATAAATCGTTTACTCTACTCGAATTTTTAATCGATTCAGGTACTTGGAGAACTACGAAGCACTTGTACAAAGGTTGACCGAATTGCACACGTTCGCCATTTTGCCGTCAATCCTACTAATCGACGACTTTGACGCCTACATCAAGGACTATAAAAAAACCGAGTCGATGCAAGATATGCACATTGCCAAGACGTGCGCGTTGATCCTTGATACGATGAACTCTTGCTCGCGAATTTTAAAGAACACTGTAAGTTATTAATTGTTCTGTAAGTAATTTTGATAGAAAACACAGGTTTTTAATTAAAAATTGTGAATTTTTGCTGGCAGATACGCATTCTTATGTCGAAATTTTCCATGACCGTTTGGCATAAATGTGGCTGAATTTCGTTGATACAGTGCTCAATTTCCTCCTTCAAGGCGTGGGTGGTTGTGGGCTTGTTGGCATAAACTTTAGACTTCAAAAAACCTCAAAGAAAAGTACCTGAATTTTTGAATTCACAGTTTCTCGTCATAGTTGATGAAGTCAAATCACTATTCCGAACATATTTTGTACGAAACTTGAGAACTGTAGCTGCCAAACCCTTCATTATTCAAATATTGCACTCCATTTTTAATATCCGTGTACTATCAGCTGTCACACTGTCTTTTTTTCCGTTGGCAACACTTTACCGCATAAATGGCGGAAAATTAAAATCTTGCGTGAATTTTGGGACACCCTTTATAAGCAGTTGAAAATAACAGATCTGTTAACACTAAATCTACCGACCATCAAAAGTGACCGATGTGTATAGTATTACAAAAATAACAAGATTAAATTTATTTATACTTTGTGCGACTTTTACTATAAGATATACTGGAGTCAAAAAATATATTCAATAAATTCCCATGAAAACACCATTACGATTTCAATAATTGTCAAATAAAAAATCTAAAATGGGTCATTTGACCCCTCGTGGTAGGTTTAGTGTTAAATAATTAAACCACCATTTTCTGCAATAGTTCACAACGTTATACAAGCTAATGGATTCCTTTTTCGTGAAAACTGAAGGTTCCTTGGTCTTGAGATCTGAGAAAATTGGACAAGAGCTTTTGCAATTATTCAATAGATAGAACGTCACGGGATTCTATTAATACTAACCGTACCGTCAAATGACAGCTTTCACATTGTTTATTTTTTAATTATTGAAATTATAAAGATGCTTCCATTAGAAATTTTGCAATAAATTTCTTTATTCGAGCACGTATTATTATAAAAATTGTGAGAAACCTAAATAAATTCAGCCTTGTCATGTTTATAAAACAGTATACAGGGTGTTCCACGTAACACTTTTCACGATTTTTTAAGTGCTAGCGATAATCGGACAAAAAAATATTTTTAACAAAAGTTGATCAGTTTTCGATTGCATTAAAAACGTCCGAAAAGTTTTTTCATGGTCATCCGAAGGTCATGGTATACTAGGTCGTTGGATTCGTCTTGATACGGGTTATTACTGTTAAGTCAAACATACAAAGTGCCATTTAAAAAGAATGAAGGTGGCCTTGACAATAATAAAAAAAAATTGTCGAATTCTTTTTATTTTATTTTTTATAATAATACAAATTACGCTGCCGAAGAATGAAAAATAATGCCTCCAAAAAACGAGTCTACCCCCTTAATGAATCAAATTGATTGTGTTTATTTCTATAACAAATTATGTAATTTTTAGGTATACGCATGCGTCTGGTCAACCTTGGCGACGACTGATATGCGTATTTATTCGATGTACTTTGCAGACGCTTGGATCGCAACCAACGAGGAAGAGACTAATACGATATTGTTAAAAAAACATGGGGATCGGTCGTCTTCTGGAAAACCTACATCTTACAGATACTGTAAACTTCAAGATGGATCGCGGGCGTTGAAAGAAATATTTTGCGAAACCGTCGAGGATTATTTTGTTTAAATTCATTAAATAGAGTCGAATGAATCGTACAGTATCTAAATATCCGGCCAAAAGTTTGAAATCACGGCGTAAATTCAGAGAAACAGAAAGTTTATAGGAACCGAATGCCTTTAGGACAACCAAGGAAGATTAACTTGTCAAAAAACTTACGAGCAGTATGTTTTACATTTTGTACTACTTTTTTTTGATCAAGGAATGCGTATTTTTCTTCAAATCGCTCTATCATTAAGAAACCGCTTTTATTTCTAATACCTTTATTTTTAACCGCCTTTATTATTTTTAATTTGATATTTTTTCATGCTTCTTGTAGAAGTTGCCAAAGATGTCTCTTTAGAAAAGTGCATTCCGAACATTGTGTTACACTGGCTATATAAACTATACAAGAGCGTTATAGACATAAGAAAATGCTGAAATCTGTTTAGAAATATTATTCAACTAGTTAATATTTGATATTATAACGATGGATCATTTCAAAATTGATCGATATACATATTCGATTTCTAGAAAAATCAGCAAGTGATTCCAAACTTTTGTCTGGTAGTGTATGTATTTTCTCCATTCGACCATACTGTGTGATTCCGTGCTCAAGGAACACCTGTTATTGTGTTTGACATAAGTTTTGTAGCTGGTGAAATTTTCAGCAAACGATATATCGCGTACAAGTTTGTTAAAAATGATCGAATCGGAGAGAAGCGAGCAAATTTTTCCGGTGTATTGGTATTCGAGAGAAGCGACGCGCGAAGGGAGGAGTACCAATAAACGAGCAACACCGAAAAAAGACAAATGCAAGGATGTTGGCGTCCTATTGTCTGGTTCTGCGGCTCGAGCAGGTCGAGAGCCGAGTCTCCGGGGGAGGTTCCCCTCTATGCCCGTAGACTGAACCGGCCACTCTTTCCAATTGGTCCGAAACAATCTGAAACTGTCAGGACTACGGGCCCCGTGGGTTTCTCTTGGTAATAAATGGAAACTTGTCGGCACCGTAAACTCCGGACGGTGCAAAAAGAAGAGGAAAGAAAATGAATTTTAACGAGTCGCCCGGCGACCGACTATGTACCGCACAATAGGGATTTCAACGGGTAAAGGAACTTGTAATTTTTACGTTCAAACCTACATTCGAAGCGCAATGAAAAGTAACATACAGTTTAACCTCGATGAACCGATTTAATCGAGAGGCATACGATTAAGGGGTTAGGACACGGTAACAGGTGAGGAAAATATAAGATTTTTAAACACAATACAGAAAAAAGTGAATGATCGATTAATATAAGATTTTTTGTATTTCAGTTTAGTATATTATGAACTCTATAGAAAAATGCTTGTAATATTTAAAAAATAATTTGGTCTTGTGCCAACCGGTGTACAGCATTTCTACAAAAATTTCATAAACTGTGATATATTCTCTAGGCATTGACGATCCCACATTTCAATTTTTATGAAAATTAACAAAATGGCAGATATTTGAAATTTAATGACTGAATTTCGGTAGAAAATTTGTTCATTTTTTATTTATATTTCACAAAATAATGGAAAAATGACAAAATATCGATCGTCAATGCCTAACAGATATTATAATGAAGATAACTGTAAAATTTTAACGTAATTGCTAAGGTAGAACTCGAGATACATATCTTGTACACCGTTTTGAAAAACATAACTCTGATAAGAACGCGTTTAAAGTATACGACTGTAATTTTTCTATGAAAAGAAAAAAAATTTCAATTTTTTCAAAATATTATTGTGTCCTAACGCCTTAAGTATTATTTACTGCAAAGAGACAAACTGTGTTCGTTATAGAAACCATGCACCTTCATTAAGCATTTGTAAATTTGAAATCGATCGATGGATCGTGTACAGAATGGAAGATGAACGGGTAGAAAATTGCAGGGTTCAGTCGAGAAGTTTACATGATCACGAATGGATCGGTCGACACCGTCGGTCCAGGAGGATCACCGAGGCAACGGTAAACCACCGTCTGTGTGCTCCGATGACCAGTAGAAAAGAGACAAAAGAATGGTGAATCTGCGATCAGAGGAGAGGAGGAAAGTAGACGGAGAGAGAGAGAGAAAGAGAAAGAGAGAGAAAGAGAAAGAGAGAGAAAGAGAGAGAGAGAGAGAGAGAGAAGGGGAGAGGGATGAAAGGAGGGAAAAAGAGAGGATATCGCATACCTGAGTGAACAGGTGTGCCGGAGTGGACGACGAAGTGAGTTGCTGTCCAGCCGACGTCGGCTCGGCCAACGAGCAGCCTGTTAAGTCCCTTCTTGCACGGGAACAGGCACGCAATCATTGGCCGAGTTCAGAATTCGCAACCACTCTGCGATGGAATTCCCCTCGAGAAAGGAAAATCACCACCGAAACCGAGACGGAGAGACCGTCCGCGATGCCAGTTTGTTTAACCAATTACACCCACCAGAATCTAATATTTATGGACTTCGTATGCTTGTTACCTCTGCTTGATCCTCGCCCGTCTACAAAATGCGTATGCGATTTCCCATTTGTTCTACAATGTAGAATCTACATCGTAGAACAAACATTGACAGGATTAACGATGGTTAGGGGCGGACCCTACGAGGGAATTACAGGTACAGCCGCGTAGGTAGTGGAGCAATAGTAAATTATTATCTTGCTCGCTACGCCTACTGGCGGAACGAGCTCAATCGACGAGTTCTATTATCGTTCTGCCCGATTAACCGCTATTGTGTTTGCTTGCCTCGAGCAGGTGTCCCGAAGACAGATATTGCTTGCACGCGACAACGTTGACAATTATCGATGGAACGCGTAACGTACGGCCAGCTTGAAATCTAACGACGGTTTTAATGCTATCGCGTGGCCAGTTTCGCATGGTCTCGCATATTGTCCAGGCATACAGGGAGAACTAGCGTGTCTCCGCGGAATAGTCTTGTAAATTGCAACCCGCGGTCGTATATTTTCTCGATGTTTGATACCTTAAGGGGACATTACACTTTCTCGAATCATTTTTATAAAGTAATGAAGAAACATTTTTTGAGTACGTAAGTTTTTTGACATGTATCTTAAGTCTTTAAATGCAAGAAAAATTGTTTAAATCATTTTGTAAATGATTTTTTATAGGGGTTTTCTTGCAGCCTCATGGAAGTCATTTTTAAAATTTTGGAAAAAAAAGAATTGTCCTTAGAAAAAGTATGATTATGGCCCCGGTATAGACTACGATTATTTGTTCGAGCAAAAATTCACAAAATGGTGGACCTCCAAAGTTCGTGGTCTCAAAATTATCATTTCTTCTTAAAAGAAACGTTAAAAATTGAGGAAAAAATGAAGCAATCTTATTTATTCTAGTCTATACTGGGGCTATTGTTGTGTAGAAGATTATATTAAAATTTGAGACCGATCGGTTAAATGATTTTTAAGTTATTATGCACGCCGATTACAAAAATGTTGTTTTGAGAAAATCGCGTGTAAAGTTTTCACATATAAAACTTCGTAATTATAAAACTTCGTAATAACTTCGAAAGTATTTCGAATTTTTCTTTGAAATTTTCAGAGAATATTTTCGAAATATGCTACTTTTCAATAGGATACTTTCTAAAAAGTTGATTTTTCCGACCCGGGAAAGTGTAATGTTCCAAAATGTAGCTAACTTCGCAAAATATTTTACCGACTATCAAAAGTTAGGAGCGTAAGCGGATACAGCATATAACGATTCATTTACACTCATACGCGAAAGTATTCGAACGATTACAATTCTGGCATTCAACTAATGAGATATGTATGTTAGATTAAAGCATTTGATGTAATATACCACATATAGCAAGGGAAAGGGTCTCAAGACTACATACACGAAGTCAGAAAATAATTTAACAATATATACCGTTTTTGCAATACATTTATTGCAAACACGTGCCAGACATGGCACACAAAAGTATTCGAACTTTGAACAACTAAGAATTTCTGACGCTAATAGAATGTAAACAAACAATTTTCAACGCTCACAGAATGAAAACAAACATTGCTTAGTTGACTAGCAGTCAGTCCAGGCGAAATAGTGTTAAAAATTTCTGTCACAATTTTCATTATAAACACTTTAACAAAATGAATCGCAAGAAATGTGTAAGGAAGGCAAATCATTAAGTGAAATTGCAAAACTTGTAAACAGAAGTAAATCCACGATTCATTATATTGTGAAGAAATTTAATATGCAAGGTAACTAACATTGCTACTAAGCCCCGTTGTGGACGTCCAAAAAAGCTGACTGAAAGAGAAGGGAAAACAGTCATACGAAAAATCAGACAAGATCCTTTTATTTCTGGATCACAATTGGCATCAATGGTGGCGACACAGTTCCAGAAAGAAGTGCATCCCGAATTGTGTCGTCGATTATTAAGAAATAATGGCTTACATGCACGAGTTCCAAGACGAAAATCATTTATTAGCAAGAAAAATAAAATTTTGCGTTTACAATTCGCCGAAAAATTTATTTATAAAAGTAATTCTGGAACACGCTATTATTCTCTGATGAGAGTACATTCAACGTTTTTGATAGCGATGGACGTAAACTAGTTTGGAGGAAACGGAACACAGAATTGGAATCGCGAAATCTACGGCCGACTATTAAACATAATGGTGGATCTGTATTAGTTTGGGGCTGTATGGCATCTAGTGGAGTGGGAAACCTTGTGTTCATTGACGGAATAATGGACAAAACAAAGTACAGAAAAATTTTGCAGGAAAACCTAAAAGACGGTGTATCAAAATTGAATTTACCAAGTAATTACTGGTTTCGATCGGACAATGATCCTAGACATACCGCTAAAATAGTCAAAGAATGGGAATTGTATAATGTTCCACACGTGTTGCCACATCCACCGCAAAGTCCCGATTTACACCCCATTGAACATTTATGGGATGAGGTGGAAAGAAGATTGAGAACCACAGTTATTACTTCGAAAGAATCGTTAAAACGAAATATTATTGCAATATGGTAATCGATAGATCCAATGGTTACTTCTAAGTTAGTTCACTCAATGGAAAACAGACTTAGGGCCGTCTACGTATACAATTTAAATAACTATTAAATGTTTCGTTCGCATACTTTCGTGTGTCGCTTCTAGTACGTGTTTATAATAAATGTATTGTAAAGACGCTATATATCGTTTGATTATTTTCTAGTGTTACTTATGTAGTCTTAAGATCAACCCCTTGTTATATGTAAAGTAGTTACATTCAATGTAACTCAAATACTTCAATGTAACATACATATTTCATTAGTTGAATGTTAGAATTGTAAGCGTTTGAATACTTTCGCGTGTGAGTGTATATCGCGAGACTACAGAGTACTAATTATAATATTCGAAGTTAGTGGGGAGTAGAAGGCGATGATTTGTTACTGGAACCTGTTATTCCAGTATTATAAAGTGGTATTAGATAATATTTTATTAATTTGCCCCGGAGTGCCCGTCGTCCGGTGTCATAAGTGGTAGTAAAATATCATTTTAATTATACAACGTATCAACATATATCGGTCTACGTTAAACTGCGGGTGTTTATTGCTTTCGCTTGTAAATTTCAGCCGACGCAAGTTCGGAGGATTCAAAGGACCGTCGCGAAGACAGCGAGGACAGTGGCCAGGGGAGAATAAATCTGGCCTTCGATTGAAATTTAACGAGTAGCCTGAACGGCTACAGGTGTGCAAGCGTCCGGTTCGAAACGCTTGCAACCCTATCACAGCCCGACTCCGAAATTCCAATGACCGAACACAACCAGTTCTAAATCGAATTCCCAATGACTCGTGGACCCCCGATTCCAAAGTAAAACTGAAACGACGTCGCTGGATGCTGAAACGATTCGAACGTTGCGAACGCAAAGTTACGTGGCCGTATCAGCCAAATGAGCAGGTAAATAAATAAAGGAACCGAGCAAATAGATAAGGAAGATAAAGATGGAAATTGACGGGTGTCGGTCGGGTGAATGTTTGGAGTCGAGTGCACCCTCGGCGGGTGCCAGATTTCACCGGGACAGAGGGGACAAAGTTCTGGCCGAGACGGATCTGGTCCCGTCAGTTCAGAACCATCGAAATCCTCGATAGCGGTGAAGAGAGGCGCGTTGCTACATAGGAACTGCATCGGGGAGTCTGCCATCGGGCCGAGACCCGAGACTCGAGACAGGCTGCTCCAGCGGTCGAGCAAGTGCCAGTTGCTCGGCAGCAGTTGCCACGGCTGGACGACACGTTCGCGTCCTTTTTCTCGAGGGGATCCTCCTTCGCGTGTAGACCTACCCCTCCGATCTAATAGTGCTCGCACACGGTACCGAAATTCGAACGGAAAACCGGATTCTGTTCTATTCGGTGCGATAACGATTGGGCCCCTAGATTCCTTCAGGAAAAACGAAAGTGTGTACAGACACTTTATATTTATACGTATAGAATAGTGTGTGTGCGTGTATGTAAGAGAGAGAGAAAGAGAAAGAGAGAGAGAGAGTGTGTATGCGAGAGAGAAAGAAAGAAAGAGAGAGAACGATCTTCGGAGACAGGAACTCTGTACGCAAAGAGAGATCATGAAAAGAAGGATGCCATGTGCCTGGAACAGTGAGTGCGTGTGAGTGGCCAGTGCGTGTACGTAAGTGTCGGACCAGTGGCTTCGGTCCTTCGCCCCTCGAGGACGTACTACCACCGCCAGCCGAGGACACGATGATGATCCCGATGATACGCGCTGCCATCCTACTATTCGTCTTCCTTCATCTTGATGCCGTCGCGAACACCATTACCAAGGCCAAGGTAAGTGGCTAAATGCACCGCGGTGTCCAACAAATGAAACTGGATCGCTCTGGAGCCCTTAACGAGATAGGTCAACACGGTTGGATACCGTTCAGCGATCAGCATCCCAGTGGATCAATCGATTGCTTCAAAGTACATGTTACTTTAATAGAAAATCAATTACTGCGTTGTCATCCCTTGCAATTAGGGGAATCAGGGATTTGCCATCCCTGGGAAACGTTAAGAGAACTTTAATAGGTAGTGGCTGACAGAAAAATTATTAGCACTCGGTGTGCTGCACAGACGTCGGCCTTCCAAGCAAGTATCCCGCCGCGCGATACAAATACTCTTTTGTTTGCACGGAGCAAAGACGAAAGGTAAATAACGGTGTCAAGAGACGCCCGATTAAAAGATCCGACGATCGGCCTTTTTTCTTTCCTCTTTCTTTCTTTCTTTCTCCATCCCTCACTTTCTCTTTCTCCTTACTTCTATTTTAATATAATTAGAAATGCTCGCTATCGCTCTTTCCCCCTGCCTCTGTCAATGATTAATCGAAGCGGTTCGCTCGTGCCATGCTCGTTGCTAACTTAATTATGTAGAGCACCGATAACTCGCCGCTTTTACACCCGTAAGAAGATAATTCCGATTTCTCGTTACGAAATTTTATTTGGCTTCCACTCGTTTCTCTGTTCCGCCCCAAACCGCCCTAATTCGCGCGATTAGTCTTCCGTGAAATGGTATCAAATTAACGAAACGAACCGTGTCAAGTTGTCCTTTTTTTCTCTGTTCGCAACTCGGGTCTTCTTACAGCTTCTCTCGTTTCGTACAGATACGATTGACGAGTTTCGCCAGTGAAAATTGTCAGCAGTGGCGAGCTTTCGATAAGCATGATTCACTTTCACGGCGAAGGTATCGTACTATCGTGTAGTTCGAACATCCCTGTGACACAATCGCGGATAGTCGAGCGTTCAGGAGAAAATCGGAATTTATTTATGTCGCGGTCATTCGTTTCCTCGTTATCGAAATTAATTACGATAAAGCCGGCCGAGCGACCAACGGAGAAACTTTTCTTCCGTCGGCCCTCCGATGGTTTACTATGGTCGAACATCGTCGAGGCGAGGGGTAGCTAAGACGAGCGATAGCAGAGTTTTTCATCGGACCGCGGATAACAGTTGCCTCCAATTATTTTCCGAAGCTCGATGTGGAGCGCGTGAACTCCACGGAACAGCATTTCCCCCTTCGACGGTGATAACCCGCGAACGTTCACGCGTTCACTATTTCCGAGAACGCGGTCTGGAATCGCGTGTTTCGCGTGTGTCTCGCGTCTTTTCTGACCCAAAACCGTATTACAAGCGGCGTTACAGGCGTTACAGGGAATTAAGATTGCGATCGTGCCAATATTTCGCCAGCCGAAGCGGAGATTTCTGCTTTCTATTGCTGCGTTTGTTTCGGATGCTGCGTACACCGTTCTTATCGAGTATATTTACGGTGCTGCGGTTATAAATTGTAACACGAAACGGCGCGAGAGCGCGTGTGTTTTAATTTCCAAGATACGTGTGTATTGCGGTGCGCAATCCTCAAAGGGAAGGACAAGCCTCGTTGATTCCTTCGATTTGCTCGTATTTACATCGTATGCGATAATATGGTATTCTCAATATAATTCTAGATATATTGGGCTGGGGACAAAGTTTCCTCGTACTTTAACGCAGAAATAAACCAAGTTTTTTCCATATTTCAAATGAAGTTCATTAAATCGAGTATGCGCCGTTTTGATCGACCACCTTTTGCCATTTTTGAGGTAAAACCGTAATCCCGTCACTGTAGAACTTCTGTGATTTCTGGGCGAAAAACTGCGACAGCTGATTCTTACAGGTTTCTTTTGGAGTAAGCTTCACACCATTAAGAGAGTTATGTAGATACCGCGAAACAAATGGTAGTCTGCTGGTGCAATATCAGGACTATACGGTGGATGCATCAAAAACTTTCTAGTCCAGATCTCTTAATTTTCTACGGGTCGTCAAAGATGTCGATCCATTAAATTTTTCAATGTGAACTCATTAGGCACCCAAACATCGAGCTGTTTTTTGTATCCAGCCTTCTTTAAATGGTTTAGAACTGTTTCGTGGTCGATGTTTAGCTCCTTACCGATATCACTACTGCTAATGTGCCCGTCTTGCTCAACTATTTGCATGATTTCATAGACTTCTTCAGTGACTGGTCGACTAGAACAAGGTGTATCTTTGACATGAAAATTTCCAGATTCAAAACGTTGGAACCAACTTGGTGCCACACATACTGATACTGTATCACGTCCATAAACATCCCAATTATTTAGCAACCCGAGTCGCATTCTTTCCTTTCTTGTAATAAAATTTCAAAATGTATCAAATTTCTTCTTTATTTTTCACTCATCTTTAAGACGTAATAACTTTTGACTATATAAACAAATATCACGAGTTCTTGTTTGTAATTACTCAATGATACATCACCTTTCAGACGCACTCAAGTGATGCCAGATCCGATTGATATTAACAGAGTTATGACATGATAAGATACAATACAATAATCTAAAGCGTCCATCAATATAGGGACGCAGTAAAGTAATCGCCAATTTACCAGTGACACTGTTTATTTTCTGTCACCTTATACACTCCGGGACAAAAAGATAGTGCATCGTCTATTTTTCCTCATTTGGTACGTTAAACTATAGAAAATGAATATTTTGTAATATGTCAACATAATCTGACATGCCTGTAGGTACAATGCACTGAATATCAATCACAATATTTACTTCAATAGAATTTTCGAAAAGTAAATATAGAAAAAGTAAATATAAGAGCCCATAAGCGGGACAAAATGATTGCACAAATAGCAGTTTTACATCTGTCAGTTGTGCAGAAGTTATTGAAGAGCAAACATTCATTGCAAAATGTAATTAATAAAGTGGGTACTAGCTTCTTTCGTGCTTATTTAATAAAACAACATACTAAAGTGTTGAGAATGGGTCGTGGAAAAAGACTAATTGTAAGTGTACGTGAAATACGTACGATATTGAAGTGAAAGGAAATAATATTGAATTAGACAAATATCAAGAATTGTAAATAGAATTGTAAATCCTGAAAATTACTGGAAAAAGAAGAGTTCTGGGCACCCACAAAGTTTAACTGCCCGTGAAAAACGTGCAATATTGAGAACAGCATCAAATTCGAGAATGACTGCGAGACAAATCGCTGTAAGTGTCGGCGTATACACTATCGGAAAGAATGTACGTTGTGTTTTACAAAAATGCAAGCACTTGGCGTGAAGATAATTGCAGAAGAAACCTTGGTTACAGAAGGAGCATGAAGCGTTCCGCTTATAATTTTCCGAAAACCATATGAATATGAGGATAAAGTGGCGAAAAGTCATATTTACTGACGGTAAAAGTTTTAATTTGGATGGTCCAGACGGCGTAGGCTATTACTACCACGATTTGAATGAAGAACAGCAATTTTTAAGCCGTCGCCAAATGGGAGGCCGCTGCGTGATAATTTGGGCCGATATTGGATATTGGGGTAAAACAGAAATCAAAATAAAAAGACGATTGAATATAGTGTACGGTATACTGAAATAATAAATGAACAACTAAACACTTATGCTGTCAGAATTGCTGCAAATAAATACATTTTACATTGTATTTTTAAAGAAATACTTTTCTTAAAAAATTATTCGTGTTTTGGAGTGGCCAGCAAGATCTCCAACCAAACGAAAATTGCGTTTGTTTAATGTCACTGCTAAAAATCGGACATTTCATATGCAACAGCCTAATATTTTCAAAACGCTGCGACGGTTACATACTGCCGAATAATGTAAATTACGTCTCGTAAACGTAAAAATAGAACTTTCGAAGCCGATCGCTGCCTAGATTGATCTTTTATCTAGCGCTGTTGACTGCTGAAAAATCGAATGTTTGTATTGTCGAGAAATGAGAAGGCTCGTACCGAACCCTTGCAATTCTGGAAAGGAGTCTACCGCCTTAATATGGTCGGATACGTGAATTTGTGACGAAGAAACCGACCGGCGCGAATGCAAAACGAATAAGGCAGCAAAAGCCAGCAAAAGGCAGCGGGGGAATATCTGCTAACACCTGAGCATTCGGGAGAAGCTCTCTGCGTGTCGCAATGCACGAGAAGGTGCACACGTGTGTTCTTCGGCGAGCCCCGGTGGCCGGAAAGAGAGAAAGAGAGAAAGAGAGAAAGGGAGAATGAGAGAAAGAGACGGGACGAGGAGAGGACCTCGTAAGATATTGGCTCTCCCCAAACAGGTTTCTTAGACACATTCTTTCTGGGCTTGATGCTCGCCATTCGTGCAGTCCGGCATCTTATTAATTATTGCTCGTCCCGAGAGGATTAAGACGCGAAACATACAACGACATTGTCCAATTTCGAAATTCCTCGGCCGCCGCCGACCGCTGGACATTGTTTCACGATAGCCACGACTAGGGATGGGATCAAGTACCTCGCAAACAGGTTCGAACTTTGATCGATTGAATTCGAACTCTCTATAAGTACTTCGAAAAACAGAAATAGTACTCCTAAGTATACTCGAACCTATCCCAGACAGTTTCGAACCTTCTGCACGAGTACTTTGGTAAACGGAAATAATACTTGCAAGTATATCCGAATCTTGGTCGAACAGATTCGAAACTTTTATAAATATCGTACCGGAACCTAGTGTGCAGTTCTGATTTCGAAGATTCGAGTACTACTTGTGAAATATTCGATTCCTTTCAACATCGAAGTAATTATAAGGTGAACTGTGGTAAGTGCAAACTAGTTTTTGTAAAGTTGGACATTAAAGCGATGTATTTTTAGTCTGGTATGTAAAAACTTAACGTTGTTGGTATCAAACTCTTGCAACAATTATTAGCGATGAATTAGTATTATGTAGGGTTCTAATTCTGCTTGAAAATTATCATTTTGATAAGATATTGTACAAAGTGTCAACTACAATCCACTTGCCCCGAAAATGGTGCAAGAGCGTCTCTGAGAGCTCAAAATGCTTTCGAACCTTGTTTCGAGTGCCACGGGACAAGAAAAGAATGATTATCAAACCTGTTACAAAATGCTTTTTATTGCATCAAATTATATTGTTTAGTTTTATAGAGTTATCCATTTTTAAACAAACTTGTACGTTTATGCTGAAATATGAAAGGGGATAGAGTGACATTAAAACAAAGTTTCAAATGCTTTCGAGCCTTGTTTCAAGTGCTACGGTGCAAGAAAAGAATTATTATCAAGCCTGCTGCAAAATCCTTTTTATTGCATTAAATTATATTGTTTAGTTCTATAGTTATCCATTTTTAAAGAAAGATGTACCTTTACGCTGAAATATGAAAGGTGATACAGTGATATTAAAACAAAGTTTAAAATATAAATATGATATTTATTATTAATATACACTTATGTGAAGATTTTGATTGATATTTTTACACATATTAATGTGAATCCAGACATTGTACACATTGATATCGCCGTTTCTTTGAACCTTTGTTGCAAACACCGCAGACCCACTGGATACATGTCACACATAGAATCCAATCTTTGTTGCTTGCATAATACTGGAAATCGCACTAACAGATAGAGCATAAATTATCATTATCATTGTTAGAGAAAGGAGGTATCGATGGTATTGACGATTTGATCATGTCGATGAAAACATAGTGTCGAAAGTTAATTAATTAAATCGTGTCGATGGAAACAGTGTCGGTGAAATGAGTTGTCAACGAATCCAGGTTAATTCATACAGTACGCGCTTGCCCCACCGTGATAGTACGCACTTGCCTCGTGTAGTAATATTCACGGGGCAAGAGCATCTCAGTGTTTTTCTCAATGTATTTTAAAAAATACAATAAAAACGGTTTATTTAATGTAAACCTACATCAATATGCGTTGTACTTGTCTAAAACAAACAACGCAGAATATATTACTAACTTGTAAACTATTGCAAGTTCAGGGTAAGCTCAAAGTTGTCGATATTGGTTGATTTACGCGAGAAAAACACCTTTATCCTTGGGCGACATCTATATCGAATAGTTCATAATAATTTATACTACATTAATAAATACAATCTAGAGAAACTTCGTTCATATTATAATAAAAATAGCCATTTAAGTTAAGTACTCATTCCGAGGTTCGACATCAGTTCGTCTAAAATGAATACTTTCCAAATGTAATCATAGAAACATTATTGCTTTCAAGTAGTAGAAACACCGAAACCCATGAAATGAAACTTGGTTATTGAAATTGACTCGTATTCATGAATACACATTGAACTTGATGTGCCATCTTTATTGAACTTAATACCATAGTTTTACTAAAAACCAGAGTTGTCCTAAGTCTTATGAGCGTAAGTGTATGATACGTTTGAATCGGGAATGAGCTCGTATACATACAGGGTGCTCGTAAAGTTCCTTTCGATCGTAGAGACGCAAATTGCTTTTGTCTTAGACGTCATTGAACCGTCGTTAAATGTTTCCTCGACCCTGAAACACGCATCGTACACTATCGACACCTCGGTTTATCGGTTTTCGCGCGAGAAAGTTGCGATTGCACGGAAGTGGCTCGTGTGTGCGACGGCGCCGGAAAGAATTTGTCTCGGACCGATTTGCATACGTTCAATGTTAATGAACGATATTCCCAACCGGTAACGAGGGAGGACCTACGCGTGTACGCGTGCACACGTGCGACCGCGAGAGCGTGTTCGCTCGCATATTTAATGAAACCGGGGATCGTTTGTTCGCTAGATTATGAATAAACCGACGAGGATACCGGCCCCGGCCCGGCGAGCAGCTCTCCCGTGTACTTTAATTTTACAACTCCGTATTATCGACGTAATGAGATACGTCGATGGTCGAACAGCATCCGATAAGCTTGGATCGCGACGTTCGATGATTTAGCGATAAGATATCGGTGTTTTAGGTTATGGTTTAACATCAGGACTTGTAGCCATAGAAGGGTACAAATCAACTAATAATAATTAAAAATGACTAATAGTCTGATTGCTTGTTAGTAATAGGAGAAAGTCAGTTGTTAAAATATTTTGGTTAGTTAGTCACAACTACATGGCACTTAATCGCACAATAGTGACCGATAACTAGACTGCGGATGTTCATGCACGTTAAATATGCAAAAAGCATATACAAATTGCACATATAATGTGCAAATATGCACGAATAATATGATCAAAACTATTTCAAAAATATTTATACGGAAACAATAATTTGCGTTACAACGCTACGCACAGCTACGTTTGTAGCAGTTGTTGCCGTTTGTCAGTTAATATTGACTTATATGCTGAAAAAGTATGTTCCACATCACAGGATGTAATAATTTTGATACATTAGTTGACACATTTTCATCATTTAATATGCTCACGAATTTAGATATTTCGCATAAACCAGGATTCTTTTTTACCACTGCATCTATTTTAACACGAATTTGATCACCACATTTATCAGGTACAGCTCTTAAATGTTCAATACAGTCCATGAATATTCAATTGAATTTCTTAAGGATTTCATTGAATTTCTTAAGGATAAACCGACAGTTTCCAGTCTCTTTATTGTGCCTGCAAGAATTTGTAAATGTACTTTTATAAACGTCAAATTTTGTG